>WNWK01035538.1:0-19705 GCA_009830355.1 Cherax destructor | reverse complement strand
CATCACGAAATCCCCTGGCATAAGGAGCAATCCTGCACTTTTGTATAACATTGTTGTTTAAAGCTGTGCACAATAGACTCCACTAAATAACTATCGAGTTTGTACAGCTCATAATTTGAGTTATATACTGCATTCCTATCATGTTTCAAGAGGGAGGACTCAATTATCTTTCCATGATGGAACTGTTGGGTACAATTATCTGGGTGGCAGCCCATCTCGGTGGGTGACTGCAAGAGCTGACATGGTTAAATATCGCGTTCGACACCTGGCTTGTCCTGATTGAATACTGGTATTGGGATAATCTGGTTTCCAGAGGTTTACCTCTCTGACCAATGTATGAGAGTGGGCGAAGGGTGCATGGGACTTTGTAGACAACACCCACATTAAAAGGCGGTTTGTTTTGAATCAATCTCTATTTCCCTGTCCCCGTGTTTTTGAAAGTAAGATTTATATTGATTTTTTTTTTTTATTTTATTAAACATAAACTTACATACATTATAACATACACTGAACCGAATACAACAAAATCCAAACAAATGTACATAGTAAAAAATGAACACACTCAAAACTTAACTTTACTTTAACAATGTTAAAGAACAACATTATAAACCAAAAAAAAAATTATCATCCTAACATTAGACAATAGAAAACATCAAATGACAGTGCAATACATTTTCCATTATCAACTTACAACAAAACATAGTTTAACTCCAGCACCCAAAAAATAGATGAAATCTGCTCAATAAAAACTAAAAAGTACAACACATCAAACCACCCAAAATAATATTGTTACCATCTTCCCCGTCCAACCTCTGTCACCACACAAGGTTCTTAAACCAACAACAAAACGTGTCAACATACAACACTCCAAAACCCGAGCCAAAAAACATTATAGGCTCTCAACTGATCACTAGCAGTCATACACATCATCACTCTAATCGCTACAAAATATTAACACAACCATAAAAACTTCCACTTCCCACACATTCCATCCTTTCGCACTTGACAAAACAACAAACCAAACATCTTCACATAACACTTCACCAGTACAGGGTAATGTAATCAAAACAAAACCAAGGCATATACTACCTCAAAACACCGTACCAAGATCTCAACACATAAGGCTTAAAACAGAACCTTATAAAAACGTACCGGGATTCCTTACATAACACCAAACAACACACATGCATGTCCACAGGAACACAGCCGAAACAGAAGGAAACCAAACCCCCCCACCTATGAACTACAGCTATACACCCCTCCCTCCACCTACCAACACATCCCATACACCCCCCACCCACCCTGAACCCACGCTAAAATAACCTCAACAACCCCTCCACTGTCAAAACTCTATACGCTGTCGGAAAAAAACTCTCCCAATGCCCCCCATAAAACTCCTTATTCCTACATTTCGTTCTAAAAATTAGGGCAGCCAAAGCTTTGACCACCACCCTCACCTCCAAACCCCTCATACTCCAAAACACGAAAATATAATCCAAAACAATGTACGTCAAAGCCCTGCACTCACTCTCCGGGTAATCACCCATATCTAAACTTAAAGCACGCAACACAGACACACCCCTTCCACCAATCAAACTCAACACCCCCCCCTACCCATTCCCGCACCTTTCCCATGTCCCTACAAAAATACACCACATGAAACTCTGTCTCCCACTCCCCACATTTATCCCACTCCCCATTATTTGTCATACCCATCATAAAAAGCTGACTCTTCGCTACCAAAATCCCATGCAAAAACTTAAAGCCCACCTCCCTAACTCTTGGTCGAACCTTAACCTTCCTAAACCACCACCAAATACTCTTCCAGTCATACAAAGGGAAAGTTTCCTCTCCCCTCACTACCACCTTCCTTACACACACCCTATCCAACCTACTCGCTCGTACCTTTACCGAATCCTGAACCACCATAAGAAACCGAAGGACCCCCTCACAACCCACCAACTCTCTCCCCTGTCCCCCAGTAAATTGAAATTCCTGCTTCAAAAAAACTGCGCAGCCTCAGTCTTAGTGGAACCAAACCCAAACCCCCCCATTTAACTCTAGTTTCCACCACTTCCTTATTTAACCAGTGCCTACCCCTTCCCCACACAAAATTATAAACTCCCTTTTCCAACCTACGAACATCCCCCTCCAACAAAGGTAAAACTGCCCCCTAAACTATAACTTACTGTATGCTAAAACATTCACCACAACAACCCTTTGTAATAAAGTTACCTCCTCCACCCCCCAACCCTTCATCCTATCCAAAGCTTTATCTACCTACCACCTCCCTAGAATTCACCTCCCTTGCCCTTACTAAGTTACCACAAAACACTATACCACAAACTTTCAATTCCTCAACACACGACCATCCCTCCCTTACCCCAACGCTCCCCCTATCCAACTTCCTACCTCTAACAAAACCGATTTACTCCTATTAACACTCATGCCCGTCACCTTACCAAACCTCACCACCAAATCACTGATCCATCGTAAACATTCACTCGATGTTACCAACAACGTGGTATCATCTACGTAACCTATTATTTCAGCCCTGCACCCCCACCCTCCCCCTCCCTTGCTCCCCTTTCTCATCCAACCGAAAAAAAGGGTCCTGCAATAACGCAAAAAGGATCTGAGATAAAGGACACCCCTGACGAATACCTCTATCCATACCTACTGCCCAACTAATCCTGCCATTAATTTGTACCTTAAACAAGGATCTGAGATAAAGGACACCCCTGATGAATACCTCTACCCATACCTACTGCCCAACTAATCCTGCCATTAATTTGTACCTTAAACAATGCCTCAGCATATAAAATTCGAACCCAACCCACTATTTCCTCACCAAAACCCTGTCTCCTCATAATCTCCAACAACGCTCCCCTATGCACCCTATCATAAGCCATAGCCCAATCCAAACCTAACACACCTCCTTCACCACAATCTTCTATAAAACCCTTAATCCTCCTATGTCCCATTCTCATACTCCTCCCTGGGATCCCAAATTGCCCCTCATGAAATCAACCCTTCAAACCCCTCTTAAGCCTATTTGCCAAAATCTTTGCGAAAATTTTATAATCTGTGCACATCAAAGCAATTACTCTATAATCCTTAAGACCCTTAGGTCCCTCACGTTTAGGGACCAAAACCACCACCCCAGTTCTAACTGACTCTGCAAGAACCTCCCCCTCCCTCATTAAAAACCTTTACCAAGACCTCTCTCGACACATTCCAATACATTACATACACCTCACCAGGCAAACCATCAATCCCTGGTGTCTTCCCATACGTAGTCCCTTAACCGCCTCCCAAACCTCCTCCTCAGTAATTTCCCCACCTAACTCCCTCAACTCCTCACCACTCACTCTCTCCTCTATGCTACTTAACACTTCCTCCCCTATACAAGCATCCCCCTCCTCCCTCATAAATTTTTTCTCATACCACAATTCCGCACACCCACTCATCACCTCAGTCGTACTTAAAACCCTACCCTTCTCATACCCCCCAAAACTGTCCTCAACTTCCAACGACCCTATTGTCATACCTTCTCTTCTCCTACGAAATTGCCTCAGAACCAACGCCGATGCCCTATCACCCCACATCACTTCCTCCATGCCACTCCTATCTCTTAACGCTTGAAGCCGATCATTCTGGATATCCCTTAAAGCCACCCTAATACCCTCCAAACTCTCGCCACTCCCAACCCCCAACCCCCCCTCCACCTCCAACGTCCCTCAATAACCCCTCTAAATACCGTTGTTACCCAAATCTATATCGCGCATCTTCCCTACCCACTTTTTCAAAAAATTCCTTAATGGCAAGTTTCCCACATTCATTCCACCACTTCGCCACCCCAACAATACCCCTACCCCCACCCACAAAACCTTCCACCACCCCTCAAAATCCACCTGCCATGCTAGCCTCTTCAACATCCCTACATTGAGCTTCCAATAACTTTGAAACACCTGCACTGCCCCCTCCCACCCTAATTGTGCCAAAACACCTTTGTGGTCCGAAAACCCAACATCTATGCATTCCACCTTCTCCACCACCACTACTTTTGAAACACATATCCTATCTAAACGGACTGCATACTTACCCCTACTAAACGTGTACTCCACCAGGTTATTCCCACCTCCCACTACGTCCACCACCCCCACTGCACACAAAACCTCCCGCAAGATCCTCACAACTTGCCCCAAACCCCTCGGTTCCACATCCTTGAGTCTAATAATACAATTCCAATCTCCCCCGATGATGGCTACTTGAGGCAAACCCCTTAAAGCATAAATTAACTCTTCCCTCACAAAATTATCCTTCACACGCAAAGTAGGAACTGCCGGCAAATAAACCCAAATAAAACTAACATTAACCACTCCCCATCTACCGTCCACCCTGACCACTCTACCCACTCCCCCTTCTTCCCATGACCACAAAACAAAAGGACTACCCTCCCTCACGTCCACACCCCCTTTTAGGCCAGCAGACCCCCCCACAAAGACCCGAAACCCCTTCAGAAACAACTCATTACCATTCCTAAAATTATGCTCCTGGAAAAAAATTACATCTATCTTAAGCCTACGTAAGGTGACCTCCACCCACCTACGCTTGACTGCATTCCTGAGGCCATTCACATTTATACTTAGACAACTGAAATTAAAGGCATAGGTTTACCCTTCTGTTTCGCTTGCTTCCTGTCATGCTTATCAGTTGATTCAACCTTAGTACCACACTTTTTGTCACCTACCACTTCCTTATTCACTCTGTTATTACCATTTCCTCTGATACCAACAACATTACCACGTACCACCTCTGACCATACCTTTTTCCCCCGGTCTCTGCCCAGGAGTGAGGATGTCATTTTCCGCCTCCTCCCCCGTTCTCTTTCTCGATTCCACCTTCTCCATTTCCACCTCTGCATCCTCCTGCTGTCTATGGACCTCCACCTCCACCTGTACCACTGTAGCTGTAGCTCCACTACTTTCAATCTGGTCCAAAGATGACAGCAAAGTCTCCACCTCACCACCCCCACCCTCCCCACTCCCCAAATCCATACTCTCACCTCCCAAGATCTCATTCAAATCCTCCACACTATGAACGTCCTCCTGTTGTTCCTCAGTTTCCTGAGGCAGCCGCTGATCCTTCAAATTCTGCTCTTCTCGACTCTGCATCACTTCCTGTTCTGCCTGCTCCACTTCCTCACTCCACTGCCTTCTTCCCTACCCTCCTTCAGGTTGACTTTCCAGGGCACCATCCTCCAGTACCACGCCCTTATGCTCCTCCACACTCTTGCCTGCAGGTTCGAAAGTCCCACGTCGTCGATCCTCCCGTCTCCTCACACACTCAGCCGCCAGATGTCCAGGCTGCCCACACAACCTACATGTACGCACCTGCCCTTGATACGTCACATAAACCTGTGTACGGAAATAATCCACCATTACATAAGACGGTATGGGCTTGTGCAATGTCATTTTAACTGAATAAGTTCCCTCCAAAAGACCTGCATATAGCCCCTGCCAATATTGACGGCATGAATGACACCAAATAACTTAAAAACGTCCCGGATGTCCTCCAGTCCCATCTCAAAGGGAACATTCTGTACCTTAATCCACTTGTAGACAGCCGAAACATCCCGTAAGCATACCTCTACACCAGGATTCACCATCATTCGTTGATCTTGATATGCGTCCACCACCCTTTGATATGCTTCCGTGCTTGCAAATTTCACAAACAGCCTCTTTGCACCGTTGATTGATATCCCATAAAGATCTGCAAGTGTCACATGGTATGTGTCGCGAAGAACTGCAGGTAGTATCACATCCGCATTCGTCGAGTAGACCGCTCCTTGTATAAACTCAATACATACTGTGTTAACTCGCCGCCGGAAGCCTTCCGCCATCTTTGCTGAAAATATAATTTCCAAATGCTACCACCAGGGGTTGACCAACACGTCTGCACACCACCAGTGCTGGACGTGGAATCTCCTATTTTTTTTTTTTTTAGTGCCTCACTCAGGCAGATCAAATTGTCATTGTACCGATTCCAATTCTTTTCAAACATTATTCCTTGCCGTTATCCTGTACAGCTATGCTTACAGTTAGTTAACCTCTACTCTCGTGTCTTATGTTATTTAGTATTTACTAATAAATGACTTAAATTGCCTTTCGACAAAGCATAAGCTAATAGAGGTAATTAGTCTTAACTAAGCAAATTATCCTTGTTGTAGATTTATTATCCGGCTGGTGGAAGGACCAAAATAGACTGTAGAGAATTAGATAATTGATAACTTATCTTCATTACCTTCGTCTCAGTTACCGCCCTCGTTGGCCCCTTGAGAAATCCCCACAAACGTTGGTTGCTGAATTAATTATACAATGCGAGAAACAATATCATGAGTAAAGGGGATCAGGATATAAGTGGGCTGTATGAATCTGGTGATTTATAAGAGAACAATTAATTTCATAAACACTTTTACAATGGGACATTCATGCCAGTTTTATGAGGTGTTGGGATTGTATCGTCGTGTTACGCCGGAGTCCTCGGTCTTAACGAACACTCTCACTAGATGTTCCTGGTTTACCTGGTGGGTTTACCTGGTGGGTTTACCTGGTGGGTTTACCTGGTGGGTTTTTAGAAAACCGACGAGCTGAAGTTGATAGCACTTTTCTCAACGCTGATAGTCTGAACACATCGACTCTAGGTTGAGGGACTGATTCCCTCAAACTCCTCCGCATGTTCCACCGTTCTTCTCTATTTTGGACTGAATAAGCCACTGGCAGGCGAAACGTTTCTACAATAAAGATTCCCAAATGTTACACAAGTGTTTCAATCTTTAATATCTGAAAAGACTTTACTGGCATTCCAAGAGAAGGAGGAAGACCGTCCTATTGGTGCCATCTGGTACATTCATCCAGCATGTAGTCTACCGTCACCTCGCAGGCCATAATAATGTTCCTTTAGTACAGTGTGGCTTGTTAATTATACGTAATATAAGTCCATTCCTGTTGGACAAGTCACATAAACAAGAGAACACCTCACTCCTTGCTTCCAGCTCCAGTCAGTCTGTCCTCGGGGTCGCTTATGCAATACACGTATAATGAGCCACGCCTCATGTCGTTATCAAAGTGAATTTATGTCTGAATTATTCTAAGTTAACAGCTAATGTATATGTATACATATTATACTAGAATTAATTAAACATATCTCTTTCTTCTGATAGTAGGCAAGGATTTGTTGATTATTTATTTGATAGTAGGCAAGGATTTGTTGATTATTTATTTGATAGTAGGCAAGGATTTGTTGATTATTTATTTCAGTTTAACTCATGTGGTGTGTACAGTTTGTACTCTTGTGGATTTTATGGATAACATCAATGAAGTCTTGGTGCTACTGATGTGATCAACCAATGGAATAGCCTTAAATATAGTTTATACTACCTAAATTTGGGTGACGTAGGCGGGGGACACCACGCTTATGATGAGATAATACGAGGTGATTCATTGAATGAATTTCTCATATGCATGCACTAATTTATCATTCAGTCATATTTAATAACGATTATCATATTTAATTAGTATTATCAAACTTATTATTGACTATATTTAATAGTGATTATCATATTTAATAACGATTATCATATATAATTATGATTATCAAACTTATTAATGATTATCATATTTAATAGTGATTATCATATTTAATAGTGATTATCATATTTAATAGTGATTATCATATTTAATAACGATTATCATATTATGATTATCAAACTTATTAATGATTTTCATATTTAATAGTGATTATTATATTTAATAACGATTATCGTTTTCAGTAATAATTGCACTATTCCACCACATCTTCGACCAATTAATAATTAATAATTTGTTCCTTATGTGCACGGGAGTAACTGACGTGTATGCTGGTCTGCCTGAGGGTACATACTCTCACACACTGTCCTTGAGGTTTCTTTTTGTCATCCTTCGTCATGTTGCCGGCATTTGGAAGGTAAGTGCAGGTGTTCTATGCTGGACTGCAGGGAATCTGCGTAGGTGCAGTCAAGTGTGCCCAGAAAGTTTCCATGAGAGGAGTTAGGCGAAGCTTAGTAGCCATGGAGACTGCGTTGCACCATGAGGACTGTGAGGCACTGATGAAGGTGGGTGCCACTGAGATAAAGGAAGCGGTGTGACACCTCCCTGTAGTAAGAGGGAGGGATCAATGTTTAAAGACCAAACTTAGATGGTTGTGGGGAGGGAACATCTGCTGTGAGTTGGAAGACGCCCGGTGTTCACTTCAGAGATGCTGCAATATCAGATTTAGATTAAGATGTATTAACTCCGACCCAAAGGCAAACTGAGAAGTCCTAAGCAGAGATGGCCAAAGGTACTTAGAAGGTCAACGGCCAAGACGATTATTATCGACAGGTCCAAAGCACCGAAGGCTTTGCCCAGCAAAGTCATTGCAGATAAAGAGATAAAGAAAAATGCAAAGGAAAGACAGTTTGATGTGGAACTCTACTTTTTTTATGCCTCCGGTTACAGGTTTGTGTGGTGGCGAAGCAGGTGTGGTTAGCAAGTATGTTCCTCAGGTTGGGTCAGAGGAGGCTTTTATTTCTCAGAGGCACAGTGTTATGGATGTAAGGGATCTGGAGCTCCCAGGTTATGTGTCATATATGTTACCAATGGAACATTTAAAGCGAGTGTGTTTTCCTCTTGGTAGACCCGTCATGCCCGTTTGTGTCCCATCGATGTGAAAACAAGGCAATAAATTAGACACATATGCAACACTTGGGTATCTTTATTGAGGAAACGTTTCGCCACACAGTGGCTTCATCAGTCCAATACAAAGTAAAAAGTTGTAAGGAGATGAGGAGTTTGAGGTAATCAGTCCCTTAGCCTGGAGTCGATTTGTTCAGTCCATCAATCCTGTAGTAAGTACAGCACAGGGCAATATAAGTTGCTTATATACTGTAGACAGGTGAGGCGAAGCAGGAGCCTATGCAGGAGCCCTTTGCTGTACTTACTACAAGAGTGATGGACTGAACACATCGACTCCAGGCCGAGGGACTGATTACCTCAAACTCCTCCTCTCCTTACAACTTTCTACTTTGTATTGGACTGATGAAGCCACTGTGTGGCGAAACGTTTCTTCAATAAAGATACCCAAGTGTTGCATATGTGTCTAATTTATCAACTTGTCGGTTCTCTGAACCATTCATCTACAATGGTTGGATCACCCGTGTGGACGGGGCGTGTCAGTGTTGTCCTGTGTGTGTCATATGTATGCGGCAGCACACGCCGATGTGAGGGTAAATAAAATCTCTCGGGGAGAATTTGGTTTGTTTACTTAGTGTAGCAGAACTTGGTATTATTTTATACGAAAGAACTTTGTTACACCGATAGTGGAGGGGCATTTTACAATGCCCGCACATAGAAGAGAGGAGCTTACGATGACGTTTCGGTCCGACTTGGACCATTTACAAAGTCACACTAACAAAAGGAAGGGAAGGAGGGAGAATATGTAGAGGCCAGAGACAGGGGCAGGAACAAGAAAGTGGTGGGGGAGTAATAGTGGAAGTAGTAGTGGTAGTAGAAGTTGTAGTAGTGAAGTCAGTCATATTCTAGGAAAGAGGAACACTGCAAGGGAGCTAGCGGCCCACATAGAGTAGGGGCAAGAATACAGAGGGGGAAAATAATAATGAAGGACAAATACAAGGCAAAAGAAAGAAAACTCAGAGGAGAAAGAAGAAAGAGGAAAAGGGGAAGAGGGAGAAGGGGAAAAGGAATCAGGGTAATTAAGTCACGTGTGTTCTGAAGTTTGGAGTATTTAACGTCGTCGTAAGCACCTCTCTTCTATGTGCGGGTTATTTGTGTATTGTTCCAGTCACGGTATTGTGCCTTTTTTGTTATTTAATGAGTGGACTATTGTGACCATTACCAATGTGAACACAGGGTGTTCACTGGTAAAATTTATATTATTCTACTCAGTATACTGTTGTCTCCAGAAGAAATGCAGCTGTGGTGATGTGGAACCCCTAGAGAAGGGACAATAATAGTCTCCATTTTATGAAAATAGTTGTCATTTTTGGCGTACAGAGTAATTGGGTTAAATTTAGTTATACTATAATAAAAACATGCCGAATTTTATTTTGTTGGAAGCAGACTTTTATTAAAAGTATATAAAGTGAAGAGATAAAAAAAAACAGAACAATATAAGTATTAGGAGTGAAGAGCGAGATCTCAGATGTCAGATTGTACAGTTGCTGGATGGTTGTCCAGAGACTCATCAAGCTATGAAGGATGAACATGATCTTATATTGATGATTCAGCCTCGATTGTGTATAAAAGTAGTGAGATTCACGTGCATTTCGCCTTTGTGCGATCAGAAGTTTTCCTGTTCTCAGCAGTTGTCTTGCAGACAGCCATCGGCGGAGTCTGGGAGTTAAGTTTGCCTTTGTGAAGTGCCTAGATGTTCTTGATCTGTCTGATGCAGTTTACCTTTGTTTCCTCCCTCCCTCCCTCCCCCTCTCTCTCTCTCTCTCTCTCTCTCTCTCTCTCTCTCTCTCTCTGTCTCTGTCTCTGTCTCTGTCTGTCTGTCTCTCTCTGTCTGTCTGTCTCTCTCTGTCTGTCTGTCTCTCTCTGTCTGTCTGTCTCTCTCTCTCTCTCTCTCTCTCTCTCTCTCTCTCTCTCTCTCTCTCTCTCTCTCTCTCTCTCTCTCTCTCTCTCTATCTCTCTCTCTCTCACCTGTCTCTCTCTTTCTCTATTTACACAAGAGTTTTTGAGTTTTTTCAGGCTTAGGTTCAGAGTTCCTACCTACATTTACAAACTAAGAGCTCTTACCTAACTCAGCTTATTTGGAAACTTTTTAATTATGAAACGTACTTCCCGTTCGACTCCCTTTTCCACGCACTACTCCAGACCACTCGCTGAGGTACAGTGTCAGTCAGGTGATTGTTACCTTGGACACTCGCTGGTGGTGAAGAAACTAACTCACGACTTGCATATGTAGTACAATTGCCAGGAGTACCAGTATGTGTTGGGACAGTGATGTATTGTATGCTATAAGCTTTAGAATTGTGGTGCCGGAATCAGTGCTCGTTTTGTTGCTCGGTGACGAACCTCTTCCCACTTTGATAACCAAAGACGTTGTAATGAAATTTTCAGTAGAGCTCTAGTGCTAACAGATTTCAAACAGTTTTTTGCTGTTGTATTAATCTCGGTATTAATAGCGTCTGCATCAGCTGAGCATCCTATGTGATTGATGGAGGCTGTTCTGATACCACTGGTCAACAGCCAAAATGCTTCCGAGACCAGAGTAGTAATTTCCAACTAATTTAAGGTCACTGATAATGAATATCATGGTTAAAATTGTTTGTTAGCTGTACTTTTCAATATAGACCTACGTGTCACAACAGGTTGCAACAGGCTTGTGGCAGTGTGTTTCTTATCACACTCACAGTCTCACTGACCTTCATTATTGTTCCAGCAGTCATACAAGGTGGTTGTGCTCTCCAAGTTTATATTTTGGGTGGAAGGTAGGTGATTTTCTTAGCTTGTAGGGCGGAAACACCACATACTGCTGCTTTCTATGTGAATGGGAGAGCCGTGCAAGAGGTTCCCACTACATCAGAAGAGACTGGCCACCTCGTCAATCATTGGAGTCTGGGAAGAAAAATGTTCAACATCCACCTCTCATTAAACCAAACAAAATTTTGCTACCACCACTACACATAAAAGCTATGGACAAATCCGGTCAGGGATTCAAGTATTTAACATCAAAATTTTCCTCACTGAGCGACGCTAAGATAAGAGAGAGGGAGTCTTCAATGGTCCTCAAATTCGAGAAAATGCTGTTTATCCAACCATACCTCTCATGTTTCACTTCTGTTACTGTCATAGAACTTCAACAGGATAGTAAGACAAGATTTCGGATCACTGAACCCGGCCTGGTTATTTTTTTGTTCAACCATTTGTCTTCATGGGCTCTATCACCCTCCTCAGTATCTTCTCCATTACCTTGTCAGTGATACTGGTCTGTTTTTATATGATTCTTGTTTGTCTACTTTTTTACACATGGGCTACATTGGTTGTTTTCCAGATCTCAAACATCTATATCGTATTCATAATTCACGGTAACTCCTTGTCATGTGCCTTCGTCTTTGATGCATCCAGCTCCATGATAATTTATTTTTACTTCTTCTAGGCATCCAGTATTACCCCTATTCCCACTGAGATCTCATCGTACTGCTTAGTTATCACATCGCAAATTTCCTTGTCGTTTTTTGTGAGCTTTCCTCTTTCCTTCATCACTCAAAATTCCTAGTGCTTAATTAACTGTCATCTTTCTTCTGATGTCTCTGTTAAGTTAAAAATGTGGTCGTCGCTGCTATGACATTCTTAAACTCTCAGCCTCTCGCCTGTGCCTTGCATATTAGTTTCTGACTTTTCTGCTAGCTTCCATATTCTTGTCTCTTCTTCATTCTAAATCAATGTAATATTTTACTCTGTCCATGGTTGAACCATGAAGTCTCTGTCTTTTTTATTTCCCATCTTCTTCTATGCTTCCTGTAACTTTGTATCTACGTACTCAGTAATCTCATCCAGTACAATTCTACTCAATTCACTTTCTCATTGTCATGCATTCTGAAATTCTCTAATCAAATTCAAGTTCCTCTTCTAAAGTATAATTGCTCACTTGCTTTGAGAGAGCATTCATATTATATCTTACCTATGTGAGATGTACAAACACTAAATAATAGATCCGTTAATAAATAACAAAAATGCACAATACCTTGACTGGAACAATACACAAATAACCCGAAACGTCATCAGAAGCTCCTCTCGCCTATGTGCGGGTTATTTGTGTAATAGATCCGTTATTAAAACCTCACTTTTTCTAAGACTTTTTCCTGCCTGACTTCACTAACGTCGGTCCTTCCCCTCAGAGGTCATTATGTAAAGTAGGTAAAGTGTTTGGACATAGTACAGTAGTCTCACTTCCATCGCTTCCCCACTTCAGAGACAATTGCTTGAAGCAGGAAGAGGTTATGAAAATTCCTGGTAAAATTGAGACAGTAAATATGTGTTCAGTCTCTCCCTTGGTTGTTAATGGCAGTGTTTAAGAAACACTTCAGAAAGCGAAATTACTTGGTGCTGACAACGATACAAGTGTAAACACTTCGTGTACGGTGTTTTCACTATACATTAAAAATATAACAAAAGCTTAACATAGGATCTCTGTTGATAATTTTGAATTTCTGTTGTAGAAATATTAAGAAAAGTGGAAGCCAGGATTAAAAAGCACAAGGCTCATATCCTGCTCTTCAGGCTCTTCTATTATATTCTTCCACTTTATGCAGATCTGAGTGGCCCCTCGGAGTACCAGCCAAATATCAAAGCATTTGTATAATCTTTCATCACTGTTAAATTTCACTGACCGTATGTTTGTATGTACATACACACACCCCATAAAAAAATATATTATTTTTTTATTAACTCATCGACAGTTTTCCACAAAGGCAGGATCACGCAAAAAAGAAGAAACACTTTCATCATCACTCACTCCGTCACTGTCTTGCCAGAAGCGTGCTGACACTACAGTTAACAAAAAATGCAACATATCTCCACCTGTTCTTCAGAGCGCAGGCACTGTACTTCCTGCCTCTAGGTAGGAAGTATATTGCCTGAATCCCTTCATAAATGTTATTTTGCTCTCTCTCTCTTCAAAGAATGTCAGCATTTTTCTGGGAGTGTGGCATGGAGCAAGATCGTAATGGAAAATGCCTTCTCCATCAGAAAATTTTCTGTGGAGAAAATTCTCCAGAAAAGGGATTTCGGCCCTCTCATCCCCCCTTCAGCCCCCTGAGGGACTCAGCCCTCCAGAGGGGCTGATAGCCTCTCTTGCGTCCGCATAAACAGTTTAATTAAATCCACATGCAGCTAGAGTGACGTCACCCCGTGTTGCACCATAGTGTTCGTGTAATAAGTGACAGTGAGATGAGAAAAGTGACTCACTTCACCTTAGCAGGGAAGTCACAGGAAAACCCTGCACCACTTTACTTACACTGTGGGACAATAATGAACTGTCGTCGATAGTTAGATAATAAGAAATCTGTCATTTGTATCGAATACTGTGACGATGTTAAGCAAGGAGGGAAATCATGCTGAAGTCGGCAATTAGGGCCACGTCCAGGGCGAAGTGCACGCGGGGCTCAAATTTCTTTAAAAAACGGAAGGAGAAACGAGCGCCACTTGGGCATACCCTCAACAAAGGAACAATAGTTCAGTGAGTTCTCGACTTTCATTTATTTCACAATCTCAACAATTCGCGGAAGAACTAATGACAGAGTGAAGTGTGACAGGTCTTCCTACTGTGAAATACCGCGAAACAATCTCGACTGAGTGAAAGACAGTGCAACAGTGAGACACTGCCACTTCAATCAAGACATCGATACCGGGGTAAAACTTTTCCTTCCACAAGGCAGGGAAAAAAACTTTCGGGTCTGATACAAATACGCAACTAAGTCTAGACATCTACGCTACTAGTTAGGTCAGCTGTAGCTGATAGTTAGGGTGTATCTTTCCTAGATTTACCAATATACCCCGTTATCTTCGAGCCATTGAGCCCAAATAAGTAAATGAAAATCTATTCAGCATTAAGTCACTAAAGTGAAATACGCACCTTTGGAGCAATTATTTACTCACCACTTGACCCCCCCCTTCCCAGGTCAAGGTTGAAGAATATACTGCTCCTCGAAGGAACGACCTGGGGGCAGCTACGGGGACGATGAGCCATCACTGAAGCTAAGTATCTTTCAACAATGTCCTTTAACAGACTTAATATTCTCCAGATCCCTTAGTCTTTGTCCACAGTGGGAAGGAAATGCGTTACCAGGATTGCCTTGTATTTTTCACTGACCATCGTTTCCTCAACAATAACAAGCCGTCCAGGGCCTTAGCAGTAAAACACATCAAAACATCTTACGTGAGTGTATTGGCGCTTGTTAAATGTTTTCATTCCAAAGAGGTTCTCCTTTGCTTCTCACTACCACTGATCTCTAGAAATATACTTCAAAATTCGCCTTTTCTGCATATATAACTTTTCTCCATTCATCTGTCGTCCAACCATTTTTTAAAACATAAGAACATAAGAAAGGAGGAACACTGCAGCAGGCCTGTTGGCCCATACTAGGCAGGTTCTTCACAATCCATCCCACTAACAGAATATTTGTTCAACCCAATTTTCAATGCTACCCAAGAAATAAGCTTTGATAATTCTATTTACTTATGTGCGAGTCCCACTCAAATCCAACCCCTCTCACTCATGAATTTATCCAACCTAAATTTGAAACTACCCAAGGTTCTTGCTCAATAACCCTACTAGGCAGACTGTTCCACTCATCAACTGCCCTATTTCCAAACCAATACTTTCCTATATTCTTTCTAAATCTAAATTATCTAATTTGAATCCATTATTGCGGGATCTCTCTTGGAGAGATATCCTCAAGACCTTATTTATATCCCCTTTGTTAATACCCATTTTCCACTTGTATACCTTGATCATGTCTCCCCTCATTCTTCGTCTTACAAGTGAATGTAATTTAAGGGTCTTCAATCTTTCTTCATTCGGAAGATTTCTAATGCTATGTATAAATTTAGTCATTCTACGCTGAATGTTTTCTAATGAATTAATATCTATTCTGTAATATGGAGACCAGAACTGAGCTGCGTAATCTAGGTGAGGCCTTACTAATGATGTATAAAGCTGTAATATAACCTCTGGACTTCTGTTGCTTACACTTCTTGACATAAATCCCAGTAATCTGTTAGCCTTATTACGTATGCTTAGGCATTGCTGTCTTGGTTTAAGGTTGCTGCTTACCATAACCCCCAAGTCTTTTTCGCAATCTGTATGGCTAAGTTCTACGTTATTTAACTTATGGACACTCCCGAGCTTCAGAACCTTGCATTTATCTACATTGAATTGCATCTGCCACTTTTCTGACCAGGAATTGCGTTTCTCTAAATCCTCCTGAAGTTCCCTGACATCTACGTTTGAATTATCCTACCTATCTTTGTGTCATCGGCGAATTTGCTCATATCACTAGTAATTCCCTCATCAAGGTCATTGATATATATTATTAACAACAACGGGCACAAGACTGATCCCTGTGGAACGCCACTTGTTACATACCCCCACTCGGATTTAACCCCATTTATGTATACTCTATGCTTCCTATTAGTGAGCCATGACTCGAACCATGACAGCACTTTTCCCCCAATGCCATGAGCTGCTACTTTCTTTAATAGTCTCTGGTGCGGTACTCTATCAAAAGCCTTACTAAAATCTAAATAAACAATATCGAATTCTTTATCGTGATCAACAGCCTCAAAAACTTTACTGAAGAAGGTTAATAAATTAGATAAGCAGGAACGGCCCCTCGTGAATCCATGCTGAGTATCATTATTCAAATTATGGTTATCTAGATGGCTTCTTATAATATCAGCTATAATTAACTCTAGTAATTTGCCAACAATTGAGGTCAGGCTTATTGGGCGGTAATTTCATGGTAGTGACTTGTCCCCTGCTTTAAAAATATGAATTACATTAGCCATCTTCCACATATCAGACACTACACCTGTTTGAATAGATAGATTAAAAATGTTAATAATGGTTCACAGAGTTCCATTTTGCATTCCTTAAGAACCCTTGCAAAAAGCTCATCAGGACCCGGAGATTTATTTAGTTTCAGTCAGTCTACTTGTTTCATAACCATTTCGCTGGTGACTGTCATATTACATAATTTATCTTCTTCAGGGTCACTATAAAAATTAATTAGTGATATTATTTTTGTCTTCCTGTGTGAAAACCGAGAGAAAATAATTATTAAAAATAGAACACACATCATTCTCTTTGTCAGTAAGATGCCCAGAGTTATTTTTAAGGGGACCTATCTTATCTCTAAATTTTGTTCTATAAACCTGGAAAAAACTTTTTGGGTTAGTTTTTGAATCCCTAGCAACTTTAATTTCATAGTCCCGTTTAGCTTTTCTTATCCACTTTTTACGTCCCTCTTAATGTCAGTATACTGATTTATAAGATGACCCTCACCTCTTTTGATGCGCCTATAAATTCCTTTCTTCAAACATAAAAAATATTTGAGCCTGTTATTCATCCATTTTGGGTCATTTCTACTCGATCTAATTACTTTATACGGGATAAATGTTCTTTGGGCAGCCTGTATAGTGTTAAGAAAGCTGTCATATTGATAGCTCTCTTCGTTACCCCAGTCCACAGTTGATAAGTGTTTTCTAATTCCATTATAATCTGCTAAACGAAAATTTGGGACAGTCACTGAATTATCCCTACTATCATACATCCATTCAATGTTAAAGGTAATTGATTTGTGGTTGCTTGTGCCGAGTTCCTCTGTAATTTCTAAATTATTAACAAGGGTTTCCTTGTTTGCCAGAACCAAGTCAAGTAGGTTATTTCCCCTTGCAGGTTCTGTCACAAACTGCTTCAAAAAACAATCCTGAACTACTTCTAAAAAGTCGTTAGATTCTAAATTCCCTGTCAAGAAATTCCAATCAATCTGACATAAGTTAAAGTCCCCTAGAATTACTACGTTATCGTGCCTTGTGGCCTTAACAATTTCCTCCCAAAGCAGTCTCCCTTGTTCCCTATCTAAGTTTGGAGGACGATATATCACACCTAAAATCAATTTTTCACACTCCTCTAAAAATTATATCCAGACAGACTGACTCTGTATGGGTAATTTTAGAATTTATAATGTTTACTGTGATCTTTTACACACACACACACACACACACACACACACACACACACACACACACACACACACACACACACACACACACACACACATATATTTTTATTTTTTTTATTAACACATCGGCCGATTCCCACCAAGGCAGGGTGGCCCGAAAAAGAAAAACTTTCATCATCATTCACTCCATCACTGTCTTGCCAGAAGGGTGCTTTACACTACAGTTATAAAACTGCAACATTAACACCCCTCCTTTAGAGTGCCGGCACTGTACTTCCCATCTCCAGGACTCAAGTCCGGCCTGCCGGTTTCCCTGAATCCCTTCATAAATGTTACTTTGCTCACACTCCAACAGCACGTCAAGTATTAAAAACCATATGCCTCCATTCACTCCTATCAAATACGCTCACACATGCTTGCTGGAAGTCCAAGTCCCTCGCACACAAAACTTCCTTTACCCCCTCCCTCCAACCTTTCCTAGGCCGACCCCTACCCGCCTTCCCTCCACTACAGATTTATACACTCTCGAAGTCACTCTGTCTCGTTCCATTCTCTCTACATGTCCAAACCACCTCAACAACCCTCCTCAGCTCTTTGGACAATCGTTTTGGTAATCCCGCACCTCCTCCTAATTTCCAAACTCCGAATTCTCTGCATTATATTCACACCACACATTGACCTCAGACATGACATCTCCACTGCCTCCAGCCTTCTCCTCGTTGCAACATTCATCACCCATGCTTCACACCCATATAAGAGCGTTGGTATAACTATACTCTCATACATTCCCTCTTTACTTCCATGGACAAGGTTCTTTGTCTCCACAGACTCCGAAGTGCTCCACTCACCCTTTTCCCCTCATCAATTCTATGATTCACCTCATCCTTCATAGACCCATCCGCCGACATGTCCACTCCCAAATATCTGAATACATTCACCTCCTCCATACTCTCTCCTCCAATCTGATATCCAATCTTTCGTCACCTATTCTTTTTGTTATCCTCATCACCTTACTCTTTCCTATATTCACTTTCAATTTTCTTCTTTTACACACCCTACCAAATTCATCCACCAACCTCTGCAGCTTCTCTTCAGAATCTCCCAAAAGCACAGTGTCATCAGCAAAAGCAACTGTGACAACTCCCACTTTGTATTTGCTTCTTTATCTTTTAGCCCAACACCTCTTGCCAAGACCCTCGCATTCACTTCTCTTACAACCCCATCTATAAATATATTGAACAACCACGGTGACATCACACATCCTTGTCTAAGGCCCACTTTTACTGGGAAATAGTCCCCTTCTCTCCTACACACTCTAACCTGAGCCTCACTATCCTCATAAAAACTCTTCACTGCTTTCAGTAACCTTCCTCCTATTCCATACACCTGCAACATCTGCCACATTGCCCCCTATCTACCCTATCATACGCCTTTTCCAAATCCATATATATATATATATATATATATATATATATATATATATATATATATATATATATATATATATATATATATTAAAATTGTATTCTTGTTAATGTATTTTGTCAATGTATTTTGTCTTGAAATAAAGTTTATACACAATTATAAGATAGGGTGGTAGGGGAAGTGGAATATTCAAATGGCTTCAGAAAGAAATCTATATATTCTTCCTTGAAGTCTTTTTATCCACTTCTCGAGGCTATGGGTCCCACAATGTACACCAGAGATGGACCACCCATCATATATATATATATATATATATATATATATATATATATATATATATATATATATATATATATATATATATATATATATATATATATATAATTGTGGTAGGGGACCTAAATGCTAAAGTGGGAGAAACATGCAGAGAGGGTGTAGTAGGTAAGTTTGGGGTGCCAGGTGTAAATGATAATGGGAGCCCTTTGATTGAAC
>WNWK01035537.1:0-19706 GCA_009830355.1 Cherax destructor | reverse complement strand
AGGACAGGAGATAACGACATTTAAAATACTGAGAGGAATCGACAAGGTGGACAGAGACAAGATGTTCCAGAGATTGGACACAACAACAAGGTGTTACAGTTGGAATTTGAAGACTCAGATGAATCACAGGGATGTTAGGAAATATTTATTCAGTCACAGAGTTGTCAGGAAGTGGAATAGTCTGGGAAGTGATGTAGTGGAGGCAGGATCCATACATAGCTTTAAGAAGAGGTATGATTAAGCTCATGGAGCAGGAAGAGTGACTTAGTAGCGGCCAGTAAGAGGCGGGACCAGGAGCTGTTAATCGACCCCTGCAATCACAACTAGGTGAGTACACAAAGACAGGAGCTGTGAATCAACCACTGAAACCACATATAGGTGAGTACACATACACAGGGACTGTATAGGGAAAGGAGCAAAGAAATTCTTTCCAGAACAGCTGTGAGGCCACCAGGAGGTCCAGACGATGACAAGGGAAACAGAAAGGAGACGCTCAAATCGGATACTGTGATACTGCAGGAAAGGAAATGGTAAGAGGAGAGGAAGATGTCACTAATTATTGACGTATTAACCCAAAAGAACCACCCATACAACCCTCAACCCCTACCCCCTCTTTCAACCAAACACATTAACCCGAAAAAAAATTCTACACCCACAATCCCCCGCCCTCAGTAGCCCTCATAAAATCCCACCTTGCCTTCTGACCTCTAACCCATATCAACCCTCCCCATCCCCCTAGAATACAGTGTTGAAGTGAAGCTAGAGGATGGTATACCAATTGAGATGGAATAACAAATAAGAGTGAGGAATGGCATGAATGAGTCATTAAGGCATCCCAGACGACATAGCACTCGGCACTAGGCGCGATGTTCCCGGAGATGACACCAAGGCTCGTTCTGTTCTTGCTGTTTCTGTTACCACTCGGTATGAACTCCTCTGCCTCCCTGCACTTTGTAGTCATGTGATACATTATTTCATTTACTGTTGTTTTTCCTATAGTTCTTTTCCCCACTCAACCTCATGCAGAAAATACCTCATACTTGTGTAGTCCCCTTTTATAGTTTGGCTTCTCCCATCCTTCTTATGCTGCTTCACTTTATATTGTTAGCTCTACAATGTAGTTGAAGCTCAGGACACGTGATCCCAAGCTCCGAGGGGCGTTTTGAATGTAATATTCCCTATGTCTTAACTACTCAAGGTAAATACGAGGTTCAGCCTTGCTGGTCCATCCCTTCTTCTCTCTGTGATAGTGTCCCTACCATGTTGGTGCATGAGGTTTTCCAGTACTGCCTCCATCCTCTTAGCCCTCCACGTTTCTGGTTCCTCGTGTGACTCCAGGCTTTCCAGTCAATCTCGTGATTTAAATCACCCACAACTAGTAACTTTGGCCTACCCATATGGGCCCTTCTGGCCACTTAATCAACTGTAGATACACACAACAAATGCCCGTGTAGTTAAGAATGTGTCCTAATGAGGTATTAATTATCTTTAGTCTGGGTCATGCCTACTTATTCCCAGGCACTCATTGGTAAGTCTACCTGGAATCTACCCGGATAGTATTCCAGGAATCAATGACCCCGCGGGTCGATCCATGACCAGGCCTCCCGGTGGATTAGGCCAGATCAACCAGGCTGTAACTGCTGGGTTGTGATCTTTCACAACCAGCTATAGGCGAGGCACTGAAAACCGAAAACTATCCAAATATCTTTTACATACAGGTGAGTATCATGCACTAAGATGTCTAAAGCATAGCTGTGATCTTAGCGGTAGCTCCTAATGATTGACGTCATACAGTACAGAACAGATGTCCACACACTATGTTATTTACTCTTATCACACATTCCAGTCTTGCCACTACACTATGACCATCAACATCGCGATATTCATACTACATTATTCACATTCACACATTTTTTTTATATTGTGTGATCACAATTGATACTAACTGTATTTACAATGCACTTCTGGCAACACCACCTGGCAGAGGCTGATGTCTGTCTTCTCGTGTTTTTTTATTTCCGTTATCCGATCATCCACTAGATATGTTTAACACTGCATTTAGACAATCACTATCCAGATATTGGCACTTATATTCCTGTTGTTTAATCACAACAATGTTTTGCTGCTATTAACTGTATTTATTGTACGATCCACTTCTGACAACACCAAATGCCTGAGGCACTAGGCCTTGTTGTTTTTCGTATGCTTGTAGCATACGAAGAGCTGCGTATAACTACGGGTTCGTAGTTTTACGCTTATGAGATTATTTACTGACTTGCATATATATAGACCACTGACAAGTTCCTAGACCGGCCGAAAACACTAAATGCTTGGAGCACTGCTATTAGCTGTTACTAAATGCTTGGAGCACTGCTATTAGCTGTTACTAAATGCTTGGAGCACTGCTATTAGCTGTTACTAAATGCTTGGAGCACTGCTATTAGCTGTTACTGCCGCACTCGCAAGTGCGTGTATATACATATTTGTGAATGTAAATGTGTGCGAGTAAATTGATTTTTTTGTGTGTGGAGGGTGCGTATGTGTTAGAATGTTCATTCGAAATACCGTTTAATGTTCAAAACCCTTTGATTCCCCTGTATTAGGTCTGCTGCCTCAGTGCCTCCGAGCATGTTCTCCGTTTTCTGACTGTATATCTAACTGTTACACATGCAATAACATGCCTTAGCTGGCGCTGTTAACTGAGTTAGTAAAGGGGTAAATGTTTGTCGGTGACTTGCTGACTAAGGAGTAGAATTTCTTGAGGGTATTCACCCAATTCAAGTAATTGTGGTTGCAGGGTCGAGTCATAGCTCCTGGCCCCGCCTCTTCACTAGTTGCTACTAGGTCCACTCTCTTCCTGCTCCATGATCTTGATCATACCCTTCTTAAAGCTATGTATGGATTCTGCCTCCACTACATCACTCTCCAGACAATTCCACTTCCTGACAATTCTCTGACTGAAGAAATACGTACTTCATAACATCCCTGTGACTCATCTGAGTCTTCAGCTTCCAGCTGTGACCTCTTGATGCTGTGTTGCAGCTCTGAAACATCCTGTCCCTATCCACCTTGTAAATTCCTATCGGAATTATCATGTCCTCCCTACCTCCTGTCTTCCAGTATTGTCAGGAGGATTTCCTTTAACTTCTCCTCATAGGGCTTACCCTTAGCTCTAGGACTAGTCTTCTTGCATATATTTGCACTTTCACTAATTTCTTGACGTGATTGACCAGGTGTGAGTTCCAAATTGGTGATGCATTTGGAAAATTTTATAATTTTCCTAAATTTATGTGTAAATTTGAATAAGATAATATTTGTGTATGATTTGACCCTTCCAGAAATTTTGTGTGAAGGAGAGTGTAATACGGAGAAACACCATAATTAACTATCTGTGAACACTGGTTTTGATAAATTCGAGAAGTTATCTGGCGCCATGAAGGTCAAAATTGAGCGGATCGGCCTGAATTTGTAACAGGAACAATTATTGATGTCCCTTGCTGAGGAATAAGGACAGGAAATTTATGAAACCACTATAATAGGGTAATGACTGGCAAATGAATGAGGTGACGCCATCACTCATCCAAGTATGTACACCATTAGCCCTTTCATTTAGATTTCTCGCTGGCCAGTGAAGGGTCCACGTGTCAGGTAGGGTGTGTTCCACCAGCAATTGGTAAGTATATACAATTTATTGTTTTAATGATATTATTAGAAGGAAATTTTTCTTTGTCTCTGTAAAAATAGTCATATTAACCATTTCTAACAGGTCCAAAAATCATATACAGTGCACATAAATTGAAATTCCAATGTTACTGGTTTAGTTAACTGATAATTATTAGTCTAGCTTGATGTGAGTGTTGTTTTAAGGAGGTGGGCATCGAAGGAGTGACAGTTTTGTGACCTACTGTGACTAAGTCCCACGTACATCAGAGGTGTAACTAACCTTGGTGAGTAAGAAATTGTTTATAGTTACACCTAACCCAAATTACTTGCATGTAATAATTCACGTTAATACCTGTTAACCTCATGCAGGTAATTTCTCATATATAAAATAAGCTTCTGGTTCTTCAAACCGGATGTAATCAATGAAAAATTAATTAATTTAATAATTGTGACTTGATTGATATAAATTAATTTTTTGTTGGATTCACATATAATTCAAAATAATTAATATTTATTGGTGGTGTTCGTGTAGTGGATTATAGTTGCCACAATTAATTGAATTTGCATGCACAGGTGGGGCAAGAATTATAGTTGTTATACATTTATTATATTAATGGGGTATAATTTATATATATATTAATTGCTAAGCCCAGTGAGGCTAGGATTGTAATTGCTATTATAATTAATTTGCTAAGCCCAGTTTGGGCTAGGAGTGATAATTGTGTCTTCTTTCTAATAATAATTATTATAATTAATTTAATAAGCCAGGAAATATTTAACTAGGACATTTGGTGCTTATTGAAAACAATTATATCCAGTGTCTCATTGTATTAATTTGTTCAACAAGTGTTCATTAATTGAGTCTAATACATGAAAGATCCATGGATGAGATTAATGTAATTAATGCAAATGGTAAATCCCTGGGTATTAAAGGTATAAAGGTGTCATTGAATGTTATAAAAGGTCATGTGACCTGAGCTTATAATAAATGCCTGGAATTGGTGCCAGAAGAAACTGTGAATAAGGTTAATTTAGAAGTGTATTTAGAATAATTAGAGAACAGGTATATGCAATATAAATCTTATTATGAAACTATGAAGAAGACCTGATGGTCAACTGTATAGATGATATTGAAATGGAATTATTAATTAATCAATGTTATGAACTGGAAGAAAAAATGCTATCATGTAAAAGTAAGGTATTAAATAAATTAAAATGTGTAAATTGACATATCTAGTTATGTAAATGCCAGGTCTTTGCCCAAACTCCCAGAGTTTTTTCTACCAACATTTAATCCAGGAGACAACTGGGAGAAATTCGGGTCTGTATTTAAAGCTTTTGTACATGTGAGGAATAACATAGTAGATGTCACAACATTATTTGATCTCGAACGGCAGGCGAGATCAAATATAGACTGTAGTAACCCAGAGGCAGTTGACTTGTTAGAGGTGACCTATGGTAACCTGGAACAAAGTAGGATAGACCTAGTCAGTATTGTGATTAATTTAAGAACTCCTGAACACAATTATCATAATTTACAACAATTTAGGGTCAAATTAGAAAGGACTCCTAAGTCCCTGAGTAATAGGTATGATATGGGTAAATCAGACTTGATACTAAGTGCTATCTTACAAAATAAATTGACCAGCAGTTGTTGTCTAATAAATAACACAGAGGTTATTATTTTTATGAACACATTGACCGTTTCTCACCAAGGCAGGGTGGCCCGAAAAATAAAAACTTTCACCATCATTCACTCCATCACTATCTTCCCAGATGTGCGCTTACACTACAGTTATAAAACTACAACATTAACACCCCTCCTTAGAGTGCCGGCACTGTACTTCCCATCACCAGGACTGAAGTACACCCTGCCGGTTTTCCTGAATCCCTTCATAAATATTACCCTACTCACACTTCAACAGCATGTCAAGTCCTAAAACCCATTTGTCTCCATTCGTTCCTATCTAACATGTTTATGCATGCTTGCTGGAAGTCCAAGCCACTCGCACACTAAACCTCCTTTACCCTCTCCTTCCAACCTTTCCTAGGCTGACCTGAACACTGTCTTCCCTCCACTACAAATTTATACACTCTCAAAGTCATTCTATTTTGTTCCACCCTCTCTATATGTCCGAACCACCTCAACAACCCCTCCTTAGCCTCTGCATAACAGTTTTGGTAATCCCGTACTTCCTCCCAACTTTCAAACTACGAATTATCTGCATTACATTCACACCACACATTGCTCTCAGACATGACATCTCCACTGCCTCCAGCCTTCTCCTTGTTGCAACATTCACCACCCATGTTTCACACCCATATCAAAGCGTTGGTAAAACTATACTCTCATACACTTCCCTCTTTGCTTCAATGGACAAAGTTCTTTGTCTCTACAGACTCCTCAGTGCACCCTCACTCAACACTTTTTCTACCCTTCTGCACGTTCCTTAATGATTCACTTCAATAAAACTTAATTTCATAGAGCCCATTCTGGGCTGGACAAACAGTTCATATACTCCTAATGTATATGAATACATTTACCTCCTCCATACTCTCTCCCTCCAACCTGATATCCAGTCTTTCGTTGCCTATTTTTTTTGTTATCCTCGTCACCTTAATCTTTCCTATATTCACTTTCAATTTCCTTCTTTTACATATCCAACCAAATTCATCCACCAACCTCTGCAACTTCTCTTCAGAATCTCCCAAAAGCACAGAGTCATCAGCAAAGAACAACTGTGACAACTCCCACTTTGTGTTAGATTATTTATCTTTTAACCCCAAACATCTTGCCAACACCCTAGCATTCACTTCTCACACAACGCCATCTATAAATACATTGAACAACCATCGTGACATCACACATCCTTGTCTAAGACCTACTTTTACTGGGGAATAATCTCCCTCTCTCCCACATACTCTAACCTGAGCCACACTATTTTCGTAAAAACTGTTCACTGCTTTCAATAACCTACCTCCTATTCCATACATTTGTAACATCTGCCACATTGCCCCATTATCCACCCTGTCTTATGCCTTTTCCAAATCCATAAATGACACAAATACCTCTTTTCCCTTATCTAAATACTGTTCACCTATATGTTTCACTGTAAACACTTGGTCTACACACCCGCTACCCTTCCTCAAGCCTCCTTGTTCATCTGCTATCCTACTCTCTGTCTTACTCTTAATTCTTTCAATAATAACTCTACCATATACTTTACCACGTATACTCAACAGACTTATTCCCCTATAATTTTTGCATTCTCATTTGTCCCCTTTGCCTTTATACAAAGGAACTATGCATGCTCTCTGCCGATCCCTAGGTACCTTACCCTCTTCCATACATTTATTAAATAAAAGCACCAACCACTCCAAAACTACGTCCCCACCTGCTTTTAACATTTTTATCTTCATTTCATCAATCGCAGCTGCCTCACCCCGTTTCATTCTACTCACTGCCTCAAACTTCCCCCACACTCACAACACACTCCTCATACCTACAAGATGTTATTCCTCCTTGCCCTATACACGAAATCCCAGCTTCCCTGTCTTCATCAGCTTTTAACAATTCCTCAAAATATTCCCTCCATCTTCCTGATACCTCTAACGCTCCATTTAATAACTCTCCTTTCCTATTTTTAACAATCAAATGTATTTTTTCCCTAGGCTTCCTCATCTTATTAATCTCACTCCAAAACTTTTTCTTATTTTCAACAAAATTTGTCGATAACATCTCACCCACTCTCTCATTTGCTCTCTTTTTACATTGCTTCACCAATCTCTTAACCTCTCTTTTCCTCTCCATATTCTCCTCCTTCCTTGCATCACTTTTGCTTTGTAAAAAAAACCTCATATGCAAACTTATTCTCTCCTACTACTCTCTTTACATCACTTTTCCACCAATCGCTCTTCTTCCCTCCCGCACCCACTTTCCTGTAACCACAAATTTCTGCTGAACACTTTAACACTACATTCTTAAACTTACCCCATACATCTTCAACCCTATTGCCTATACTCTCGCTAGCCCATCTATAAACATGCACATCATGAAATCTACCCATCAGTCTTTAATCTACAAATACTTAGTTCAACAAACTACTGTCATTACGCCCTATATCGTATCTCATATACTTATTTATCATTTTTATTCATAAAATATGAATTGCCTATTAACAAACCTCTGTCTATACGAAGTTCAATCAAAGGCTTCCCATTATCATTTACCCCTGGCATCACACACTATATTTTGTATGTAAAGTCATTTATATCATATCGTAGCCTGACTGAATTTTTATAATTGTCATGTTACGTTTGTTAAGTTACTACTTATAAGTTTTCCTAAATTTATGTGTAAATTTGAATAAGATAATAATTGTGTATAAAAATGTGATGCTAATTTAACTCTTCAAGAAATTTTGTGTGAAGGGGGGTGTGCAGTGGCCATGGAGTAATACAGAGAGATGCCATAATAAATTAATCTGTGAACACTGGTTTTGATCAATTCGGGGAGTAATCCAGTATCATCGAGGCCATAATTCAGCGGATTGGCCTGAATTTGTAACGGAACCATTATTGACGTCCCCCGCTGAAATTTATGAAACCACCATAATAGGGTGGTAACTGGCAAATAGTGTGTACGTCATTTAGATTTCTCGCTGGCCAGTGTAGGGCCTGTCACATAGGAGTTAGGGTGTGTTCCACCAACAATAAGTGTCTTCCTGTGAGAAATGGCAACATAATATTTCTAAATTTTTTTGTTAGAAGGAAATTTTTCCTAATCTCTGTAAAAATATTCCCATTAACCGTTTCTAACAGTCAGGTTCTAATATCATACACAGTCTACATAAATTTAAATTCCAGTGTTACTGGCATCGTTAATTGACAATTATTAATTTAATAATAGGTCTAGCTTGATGTGAGTGTGGTTTTAAGGAGGTGGGCATCGAAGGAGTGGCATTTCCCTTCTGACCTTCCTACTGACAAGTCACAGTTGCTCTATCTCAAGAAGTATTCCCTCGATCCCCGTCGGGGAGGGGAGTTTGTAACCTACACACCATCGCCTTTACTCTTTCACGATGCTTGCCCATCGTGTAAAGATCAAGCCAACCAGTGGAGTTATCATTGACTCTACCAAACTTGCCCTTGCTGTCGCTGTAAAAACCTGCTTTCAGGTAAAATTTACAGCTATCCATTCTTTGAAAGACTCCTTCATTGTCGTCTGTACTGACAATCTTGAAGCTTCTAAACTGATGGAGGACACTGCTATAAAGACTCTCAATGACCTACGGTTCACCGTCTCTCCTTCACCTTTCCTGCTGGCGAAACGTTCTGTTTTTGTCAAATGTTTGGACAAAATCATAACATCCCTATCGACTGATGACCTGAAGACCTCAATCGAGGAACAAAACTCTAGGGCTTCGATTGACAACATCGCCAAGATTCCAAATGCTCCATCTATGATTAAAATCAACTTCTCCAACATCGATATGGCTACCAGAGCACTTTCTGATGGCCTAGCCATCTCCTACTACCATATTCATCCACGACAAATATAACTAGAACGTTTTGCTCATGTCTCTCCCTGCAGGAACTGTTATTCATACCATCACTTAACAACCGACTGCCCTATTAAAGACAAGAAATTCTGTTCCAACTTCGGAAAAGAGGGTCACGATTTCAAAGCCTGTTTCACCACCAATGCCACTCCAACCTGCCTCAACTGCAAGGGCAGTTGAGCCAAATGCCCGCTAAGGAAGGAAGTACTGATTAAGAAAATCAAAGAAGAATCTAAGAAAAGCAGCCCCAAATCGCTGACATATGCCGCTATAACAAAACTACAATCTGATACCAAGAAAATTCTTCAAGCTACAAAACATCAATCCCTATCCAGCACCTCCCTCTTTCCACTTCCGGACGCGGCTCCCTCCAAGGTGTTGTATTGCATGGTGTATGCGCACCTTGCGAATGCAGCCAACCCAGGCACATTCAACACCACCATCAATGAACTATTCAGACTTAACAACATGCCTGCCTTCGTTTTTCCTGACTGCACACCTTCAACTGATATTCTCAGGATTTTTCCTAACGTCATTATCTTCACTACTCCTGCTGACCTGTCACCTACGGCCCAAGTAGCTGTTCCTGCACCTTCCACAACCTCCGACATCACCGCTCAAGCTGCCTCGACCACCGCCTCCCAACCTGATGTTACACCACCAGTACAGCTCTCCATTCCTCCTGTCTACCCTTAGTCACCTGCTAGCACCATGGTAGACTCGGCTCTTGAATACACGTCAGAAGAAGATATTGACGACTCTAGCACACCAACATGGGAAAACCTTACATTCTACACTATTCCATCAAACACTGACACCATGGCCTGCACTGAACTCTACAAAGGCCTCGGTGAAGGAACTGTCAAGTTTTCCTGTAAACAACCTAATCACTACACACTCACCTAAATTCTGGAATTCCTCAAGCCTCTTCGATTTACCTTTGTAAACAAGACAAAACTTTACCACCTCTCTAGAAGCAGCTTCACAAAATTTGAGAATGGCTCTTTCTACAAGCCTACCACCATAATCGCGCCAAATAACACCACCAGTATGCTGCCCTCTGATGTTCTTCCCTGCCTGCCCTGTCCTGCGACTAACCTGCTGCCAGGTTGTCAAGTCTGTAGACATCCAAATTCCACAAGACCAACGCAACTGAGCCTGCTATTCCTGATTCTTAAGTCTGTCCCACGAGGGCCTAGCTGCTGGGTTAAGCCCTGGGACTTTTTCTATGACTAAGGACACTCCTCGCCAACGCTATTCTTCGCCTGTCCCGTCTTCCCCGCTCATCCCACTGTGGTCTTACCTTTCATTCATTCATTCAGGAGTGGCAGTTTTGTGACCTACTGTTACTAAGTCCCACTTACCTCAGAGGTGTAACTAATCTTGGTAAGTAAGAAATTGTTTTTAGTTACCCTAACCCAAATTACTTGCATGTAATTGTTCACACTGCGAACTCCAATATGGGCCCTTCGTACTTGCCATACAGTCTTGAACGATTCCTTACTGGGGTATCAGAACGCTAATCTTAGGTTTGCCAGGCACCCATATGCTGCAGCAGTTATTTGGTTGATGGGCACCTCAGGCGATATGATCTATATTATACTCATGCGAAGATCCTTTTCCTTGAGTGAGGTTTGCAGTCTTTGGCTCCCTAGCCTGAGCTCAATGTTTGCCCTTCCCCAATCTTCATAACTTTGCACTTGGTGGCATTTAAAGTCCACGAGTCAGTAGTTGGACCAGGCTTCCAGCCAATCCAGATCTTTCTGTAGTCCTGCCTGATGCTCAGCCGCTTGAATTCCCTGCAGTAGCTTCACATTGTCTGCAAACAGCGACACCTCTGAATCTATCCCTTCCGTCATGTCATTCACATATACCGGAAATAGCACTGGCCCCTAGGACTGACCCTTGTGGAACCCCGATCGTCACAGTCGCCCAATCTTACATCTCGACATGTACCGTTTAAAATTACTCAATACTTTTATTTATGGGGATATAGAATGATATTGTTGTACTGGGCTTAGAAGTAGCCATGTTTGTAAAGTGTTATATCTAAATTATTTATAATAAATATTTATGCTATTTAAGTAGGTATTTTTTTTGTTAAATTTGATCCAAACAATTTAAAATAAATATATTAGTACGTATATGGGTGCATTTTTTTTTTTACTTTTACTAAAGATTTAATATAATTTATTGAAGGTTTAATAAAGTAGAGGAATTCGGCAAAAAGTGTTTCTGCCTGTTTATCAAAAACATGTCTGTATGATAGGTTTACAAAGTCTGCCTGCCCATTGGGAACTAAAAGGACGCAGTATTATGACTGTGTGAAGATAGTATAATCATTAGTCTTTTAATTGGACGCTAGAATGAATGGCTGGACGAGAAATAAGTTGACTTTATTTTAAAAATTGAATTTAACTTTTAAGTGAGAAGAATGGGTTAAAGGGACGATAAGGCCCTATAAAGTTTATACATCAAATTAGTTAAAAAAATATATAATTAAGTAAAGTTTACAATTAAAAAGATGTTTGGTTGGGGCGATGAAGTTATAAATAATTTAATTGTTTCTTTATTAAAATAAAAATCAATATTTGAGTTTATGATCCATTTTTTAGGATTCAAGAGTAAGTTACTTTAAGGATAACAGCGGTTTTTTTTTTTAGGGTTCTTATCTACAAAAGAGTTTGCAACCTCGATTTTTAATTAAAACTTTCCTTGTAGTACAGGAGGCCCTCCACATTCACGAATCTTGAAAATTCTCGAAAGTTTGGTGCACAAATATGATGTAGGAAAATATAATAAAACTGTACGTAGCGTTTGCGAATGTTTTGATGCGCAAATATTTTTTAGGGAAATATAGTAATACTATTTACTTAGCCTAACAATACTGCTTCCTTAACCTATTGAACCACGAACAATCATAAAACACATGAAAACATCGTAAAATATTGTATATACATGTTATGGTATAATAACAAATAATGAACAAACAAAACGCTCACCACTCGTAAGGTTAGGCAGACTAATTCTGTTCTTCCTTTAATTTTTTACATGATTTGAGTTCCGACCGGCGTGAACCAAGTTGGTTTCTATCTTTTAAGTAGAATAAAATGATTTTAGTATGAAAGGATTAAATAATTAGAATAGTTTTATATGTGGTAATAGTCAAGTTAGTTTTTGGATTAATAAGAGTATTTACGCATGAAGTTTCAAAGAAAAAGATGGAGCTTTTGTCTTTAATTTCCAAAATGAATATATTTTAAACTATTCTCTGGGGAATTTAGGATTTTGAAGGTCGAAGTGTTCAACAGGAGATGTTGATGATTTTTACTACGACAATTAAGGTGAGTAGGAGATACGAGATTATGAAAGTAGTGAGGAGAGAAGAGGGGGGTGAGTAAATGGTACTTGTTATAGCTAAATTGAATTCATTTTATTTTCAAGAAGTAAAAAGTTAAAAGATGGAGGAATTTAAAAATTTGGAGGGAAGAAATATTGGGTCCAAGAAGATTACGATTAACGAGAGGCCTAGGGGGCTTAAAAATAATAAGCCAGATCTTAGGAGAATTAGGTTTCGTTGGATGCTAGAGAAGATACGTAAATAACGAAGATTAGTATCCATCTTATAAAGATTAAGAAAAGAATATATGAGAACCAGAATGAGGGATTAAAAAGTCCTGATAGGATGCAGATAAGTACGGTTTGTATTAGAAGCGTGAGCCCTATGGAAAGGGGGTGAGATACGGTTGCGAATAAGATTGCGAAACTTAGACTAATGGGTAGAATAAAATATAAGATTTTATAGGAATATAAAGTTTTAAGAAGGAAATCATTCATCTTTGCTTTACAAGACCAAAATTTTATTTTAAACTATTAAAACTAAATGGATTTAAATAGTTTAAGGAAAAATGTTGGTTTGTGGAGCCAAAGATATAATTAATTATTTTAAATCATATTATGAGGTGAATATAGACATTTGATGATATTAGTATTTTTGTTTCTAATGGCATTAGTTTTTGTTGGGCTTAGTTTGTTGAGATTGAGTTCTGGTTTGAGATATGTAACTGAGTGGGAAATTTTCTCTTTAAATTATTCTTCTATTATGGCAACTTTGATTTATGCATGGGCTTGTATTGTTAATTTTCTTCTATGGTGATATATAATGGAGGGGACTATATGAATGGAGATAAAAAGGTATAATCAATTCATATATTTGTTTTTTGCTTTTGTTTTATCTATGGGAACTTTGATTATTAGCCACAATTTGATTAGGATTCTTTCAGGTTGGGAAGGTTTAGGTTTGATTTTTCAAAATGAGAAGTCTGCTAAACCTTCAATACTGGTTTATTAAATCGTGTAGGGAATGTAGGTATTTTGTTCAGGATTTCTGTGTTATTTATGTTAAGCGGATGGAATTTTATTTTTTGGGGGAAGTATTTAGGTGAGGATATTTTGTCAATGCAGATTTTTGTGTGTGTGTGGCTGGTGTAACTAAGACGGGTTCAGGTTCTCTGCATAGTTCTTTGCTGCAGTAGCTGCACCTACACCAGTTTCGGCATTAGTTGGTTCTTCAACTTTAGTAACGGCTGGTGTTTATATTTTAATGCGGTTCAATACGGTTTTGGAAGGTTCGTCTGTTCAGAATTTTTTGTTAATTATTTCTTGTTTGATGACGTTTATGGCGGAATTAGGGGCAAATTTTGAGATTGACTTAATTTTTTTTATCTACTTTAAGGCAGTTGAGGGTTATAAAGAGTATTTTAGCCTTGGGGTTTGCTGATCTTAAGAACAAAGGAATATAAGAAAGAAGGAACACTGCAGCAGGCCTACTAGCCCATGCGAGGCATGTCCAATTCACCCACCGGCTTAAGCTAATAGCTTAACGTAGTTATGTCAGGTCCCATTCACTAAGGAAGGAGCACGGCAACTGACCTAGTAGCACTCACCCACTCATACATTTATCTAACCTATTTTTAAAACTTCACAACGTCTTAGCTTCTATGACGGTACTCGGGAGTTTGTTCCACTCATCCACAACTCTATTACCAAACCAGTGCTTTCCTATATCCTTCCTGAATCTGAATTTTTCCAACTGCGAGTCCTGTCTAGGCTAGATATTTTAAGCACGCTATTTACATCCCCTTTATTTATTCCTGTTTTCCAGTTATACCCCTCAATCATATCTCCCCTAATTCTACACCTTTCTAGAGAGTGCAGATTCAGGGCCCTCAGTCTATCCTCATAGGGAAGATTTCTGATACATGGAATCAACTTTGTCATCCTCCTTTGTACGTTTTCCAGTGCATTTCTATCCATTCTGTAATACGGTGACGAGAACTGTGCAGCATAATCTAGATGAGGCCTAACCAAGGATATATAGAGTTGAAGAACAACCTGAGCCCTGAGGACTTCTATTATCTATACTTTTTGATATGAAGCCAAGGATTCTGTTAGCTTTAATGCGAACACTTATGCACTGTTGTCTTGGTTTCAGATTACTGCTAACCAAAACTTTTAAATCCTTTTCACAATCAGTAATATTAAGATCGACATTATTTTGTTTATATGTGACAAAGTTATTGTCCTGTCCAACATTTAGAACTTTGAATTTGTCTACATTAAACTGCATCTGCCACTTCTCCACTACTGCATTAGTCTCTTCAAATCATCCTGCAGTGCTCTAATGTCCTCATTAGAATGAATTGGACGGCCTATTTTGGTGTCATCAGCAAATTTGCTTATATTGCTGTTTATTCCCTCATCTATATCGTTTATGTAAATTGTGAACAACAAGGAGCCCAACACTGACCCGTGTGGAACACCGCTTGGGACATGCCTCCATTCTGATTACTACCCATTTATGCAAACTCTTTGTTGCCTATTTATCAATAATGTCTCTACCCAGGAAAATTTTTCTCCTATTCCATGTGCCTTAAGTTACCTCAATAGCCTCTGATGTGGAATTCTATCGAAAGCCTTACTGAAGTCCATATACACAATATCATATTCATTACCATGATCTACCTCCTCACATACCTTAGTGAAAAAAAGTTAGTAAGGCAGGAACGCCTTTTTGTAAAACCGTGCTGAGATTCATTAATAAATTTATGCCTTTCAAGATGGCTACGAATTGCCTCGGCAATTATTGATTCCACAAATTTTACCACTATGGAGGTAAGGCTTATTGGTCTATAGTTCGAAGCTAAGGACCTGTCACCTGCCTTGTAAATAGGTATTACATTTGTCATTTTCCACTTGTCTGGCACTATGCCAGTTTGTAGTGATATATTGAAGAGATTAGCCAAATGTTTGCTAAGCTCCTCTTTACATTCCTTTAAAACTCTTGCAAACAGTTCATCAGGGCCTGGGGATTTGTTACGTTTTAATTTCTCTAATTATCTGAGGACCATGTCACTAGTTACCCCAATCGTGCATAGTTTATTATCGTCCTGTTCAACATAATCTATTATTTCTGGAATTCCGCTAGTATCTTCCTGAGTAAAAACTGAGAGGAAGTAAGTATTGAAAATTTCACACATATCCTTATCACTGTCCGTGATCTGTCCTGAGTTACTCTTAAGTGGGCCTATCTTGTACTTAATCTTACTTCTGTATACCTGAAAGAACCCTTTTGGGTTAGTCGTCGAATCCCTTGCCTCAAAATACCTTTTGCTTTCTTATTCCTTTTTTTTATTTCTCCCTTTAATTGAATATATTGATTTCTTAACTGCTCTTCCCTTCTTTTGATTCGCCTATATGTGCCTCTCTCTATTGTTTATTCATTTGCGATCATTTTTGTTAGAGCTAATTTCCCTACTTGGAACAAAAATTGTCTGGGCAGCTAGAAATATGCTCTGAAACACGTCATATTGTCAACCAACACCACCTACCTGACCCACAGTCAGGTCATCCCAATTTAACCCACCCAGGTAATTTCTCAGTCCCATGAAGTCAGCCAAGCAGAAATCTGGGACAATGACTTGATTGCAGTTATCTGGATAATTCCATGATATATTGAAACTAAGTGATTTGTGATCGCTTTCCCCAAGCTCATTAACCTCAAGATTATTAACTACTGATTCTTTGTTGGCAAGAACCAAGTCAAGCTGGTTGTTTCCTCTAGTTGGTTCTGTCACAAACTGTTTTAAAAAGCAATCCTGAACCGTATCAAGAAAGAAACTAGACTCAAGATTTCCTGTCACATTGTTCCAATCAATTTGTCTGAAGTTAAAATTTCCCATTAACACATTTTCATATATAGACGCCTTATGAATTTCGTCCCATTGCAGCCTACCGCACTTCCTATCAAGGTTTGGGGGCCTATAAATCACACCCAAAATTAATTTTTAACGACCTTCGAGAAACTGTAGCTAAACACAACAATTTAAATTATCACTAACATACATCGCCACTCCACCACCCTTCATGTTGACCCTATCAGTGTGGAATAGTTTATAACCCTGTATGTTGCACTCAGAAGGCATTTCTCTAACTTTCAAGTTAAACCAGGTTTTCGTTATAGCAATAATATCTATATTACCTGCATTTGCAAGTTATCTTAGCTCATCCATCGTATTTCTTTGACACCTACTATTTGCATAGTAAACCTTAAGGGAGCTAGTCACTCGTTGTCCTCTACTAGCTTTGCCTTTACTAGCAAATCTATTTTGAATATTGCCTTTTAAACATATCCCTGGGATATTCTGGTAATATCTGCTGTTTTCAACCCTAGTACTGCAGCCTGATTGTTTCTCACAAACACCCATACCTCTGTAATCTATCAGTTTAAAGTCGTAGAGAAGTCATCAATGACCCCATCAATCGAATTGGCTAATGCAACCACTCCTGCTCCAGAGACATGAATCCCATCCCTTGCATACATATCACGTTTGTCATAGAATTTGTCCCAGTTACCAATGAATGAGATTGCAAGTTCCTTGCAGTACCTGTCTTGCCAGCAATTTATATCAATTGCCCGAGACATCCATTCATTGCCCACTCTCTTTCTAGGTAAAATGCTACATATGATTGGGATCATAATCATAATCTATCAATTAGTATGTATATATATATATATATATATATATATATATATATATGTCGTGCCGATTAGGTAAAACTGGTCAATTAGCAAGAACTCATCTAAAATTAAGTCCTTTCTAAAATTTTCTCTTATACGTTTAAAGATACATTTTTTTTATTTATGTTAATGTAAGAATTTATAATTTTGTACCAAGAGAAACTTTGAAAACCTACCTAACCTTATTACAACAAGCGCAATTTAATTTAGCCTAACCCAACTAAATATATTTTAGATTCGTTAACATTAATTTAATAATAAACAAACACAATGAAATATATTTTTTCGTTATGTTCAGAATGATTTTGGCGAAATTATTGCATACACAAATTTTCGATTGTCTTATATGGCAAGAAGAGCGTTGCTATTTAAGCCAAAATCGCAAGTTTTACCTAATCGGCACGAATATATATATATATATATATATATATATATATATATATATATATATATATATATATATATATATATATATAATATATATATATATATATATATATATATATATATATATGGGTCGCGTCCGGTTCGCTGGAGATTCATAAACTTGATATATTGTACCATTTATTGCATGTTCATTAGTATTCTGTCTATTAATAAAGCATTCCATCATTATATATAGGGGTGGTAGGAGAAGAAAATATTCAAACAGCTCCGGGAGAACCTCGAGTTTTCCCTGAGGTACGTTTATTGTCTTCTCTGAGGATGAGGGTCCCAGTAAAGTTCTAGAGGTGGTACCTCCCTATTTGAAATATATATATATATATATATATATATATATATATATATATATATATATATATATATATATATATATATATATATATCACGAAACAAATTATTTTAAATCATTTACCAAACTGCGGCAGGCCAGGATTCGACCCTACGAACATTCCTTGCGTTACCACTGCCACGAGTGTCTTCGGATCACGAGAAAAACATGTAGATTGGCTGCATGCGTGGTCTTTGAAGGATCACTGGCTCAGTGGTAAGGTGATGCGTACATTGTGATGTCTCTGGAGCCGGTACAATGTTCGTAGAGGCGAATCCTGGCCTTCCGCAGTTTGTTAAATGATTTAAAATCACTAGTTTCGTGATTTCATTGCTAAATAGACTGCTTGTTGAGGCGGGTATTCAACAAGGAGGAGGCTGAGATACCACTGCCACGAGTGTCCTCGGATCACGAGAAAAAGAAAAACATGTAGCTTGGTTGCATGCGTGATGTTGTCTCTGGAGGCGGTTCAATGTTCGAAGGGTCGAATCCTGGCCTGCCGCAGTTTGGTAAATGATATATATATATATATATATATATATATATATATATATATATATATATATATATATATATATATAATGCAAAAGATCACAGTAAACAGGTGATATCAAAATATGCAAGACAACCACTATGAAAAAATAGAAGAATTCCAAGCGCTTTCGTGACTACTCACATTATCAAGGAACTATAAAAGGAAACGTGAGAAGAAGGCTTATAAAGGGGCAGAATACACTTCACAGTCACATCACAATAACAAAGACTACACCTCACAGTAGGCAAACATCTCACGACTCTGTGAAGAGGAACATAAGAAAGGACCTGAAACTCTTCCCAAGAATTAAGATTAGTACAATTTATCATTAAATTCTTCCCAAATTTTATTAATTATAAATGAATCCAATTTATATAAACCAAAAGAAATATTCATATTATTTTCAAAACTGCTTTTAATGAAACATGATTCTATTATATTTCTCTCAACCATGGACTTGCTTGATACAACCTTCTCAGCATTTTGAAAATCAATTGGATGGTTAAAGTCTCTCACATGAATAAATAGAGCATTAGAATCTTGTCCAGTTCTAATGCTATATTTATGTTGTTTAATTCTTAGTTCAAGACTTTTACCGGTTTGACCGTAATAAACTTTTGGGGGAAATTTTTTATCAAAAGTCTTTTTACTGTATCAAGATTTTTAAATACAACTTTGATATTAAAATTCTTAAGAAAAGAAAGCATATCAACCAAGTTTTCATGGTAAGAGAGAACCAACATATTTTTGGTTGAATAAGGTTGGTTGTCCCTTTTTGGATTGTAAAAAGTATTTCTAGCTATTTTAAAAGATTTATCAATTATGTTTCTTGGGTATTTTAAATCATTAGCTATTTCATAAATTTTAGAGATTTCTTCATCTATATATATATATATATATGCCTCCGCATGGCATGGCAAGACGTGTGGCGGGCTAGCTGCGGATTTTCAAGGATAAGTACTGATCAACGAGGCTGACCAGATCTAAGACTGAACAGGACTCAGTGTGAATACTTTGGAAGATTCCAGTGCAGTGCGAAAACATTACAGTGCATCGTTTCAACGCAAATAGTGGAAATGGTGTGCAGTTTGTGAA
>WNWK01035536.1:0-19706 GCA_009830355.1 Cherax destructor | reverse complement strand
GATAGATGAGTGAGTATAGTATAGTGTGAGTAGGGTCATTACATCGTGGTACATAATACCGTATCTTAGAGAGGATCCCCACAGTTTGGACACTTTCTTTGTTATGTGTTGATTTGGGTGCTGAATTTCAGGTTGTTGTCAAGGTGTGCAGAAGTGCCCAGAGAACTCTGCTCCCTGTTATGTCTAGTGTAGAGTTGATCTTAATGTTTAATTGTGTGGATCATCTGTTCTGTTGCCAACATAACAGAAGGTCTTATCAGTGTTGAGTGTAAGTTTATTGGCTGTCATCCATGTTGATATTTTTATTAATTCGTCGTTAACAATGGTATTAAGCGTGGCAAGGTTTGTGTGGGAGATGACATAAGTTGTGTCGTCAGCAAAGAGTATTGGTTTCAGGTGTTGTGATACATTGGGAAGATCATTGATGTATAAGAGGAAGAGCAGGGGACCAAGGACACTTCCTGCGGTACTCCGTGTCTAGTGGTAGTGTCGTGGAGGATGTGTCTTTAATAGTGACATACTGGTACCTATTAGTGAGGTAGGATTTGAGGTATGCTAGTGCATGACCTCTTATTCCATAGTGGTCAAGTTTGTGGAGTAGGATGCCGTGGTTTACTGTGTCAAAAGCTTTCCTTAGGTCAATAATTGCGGTTGTTAATCGCTGTCTGGTGGGTGGAAATGCCAAATTCCTGATGGCATCTCGGTAGCTAACCGAGCCACAGCCAAGATCCCGCGTGACACAGACCGCGCTCTGCTTGAATACCCGTCACCCCCCCCCCCCACACTCCCCTCTGCCCGAACCTATCTGTGGAAAATATTGGGTATTTTCCCAAATTGCTATACTCGATAGCCTTTATAATGTGAATATTCTTAATGTGTGGCTGTTGGTTCGTATTTTACTTGAGATGAAAACAGAACCATCCCGACGGTCGCGTGGGTACGCGGAGCTGGGTCAAGCGAGGGCAGAGAGCGATGCAGTCATGTGTGGAGAGACCTAGAGTCAAGATAGTGGGCAGGATGCCTCCGGGTATTGGACGATGTCGTCAGCCAGACCGGACTTAATGTCTTCAATTCGTAATATGGAGTGATATCAAAGTGTGTGACACAATCTCCACTTTCAAAAGAACCATTAAAAAACATCTTATCTCACTTACGCACCCAACCGGTAATCGTGTGGTACCGGTTCATCTAAGTACACCTGAACAAACACCCACACTTACATACATGTATGCATACATAGTAACGTGTGAGTTACCTAGGATGACCCAAAGAAGTAGGACAGTGATTTATCTCATTGTCATTGCAACATAGTTTAGTTTTGTGTGTGTATGTATATGTGTATATGTGTGTGTATGTGTATGTATATGTATGTATATATGTATATATATGTCCGTGTATGTGTATATATGTAATTTGTGGTTGGGTGTGGGAGGTTGTCTTCACCATCATTGTGCAATGTTATCATTTCAAGATTAAGTTATCATTGAATTAAATTTTGTGATCAATATTACCTATCGTTCTACCTCTCTTTATTCTCATCTTTGTAATTTGTGATTAGGTGTAAGACCTTGTCTGTGCAATCCATTATTGTACCATATTATTAACACCCATACAAGAAGTCTGAATGTTTATGTTAGACCTTATGTTAGACTTCTAACTATAGTAAATATGAGTAGTAACCTGAGTTAAATAAGTACATGTACATAATTGGAAGTGTTCATTGAACTGGAACCCTGTCTTACACCAGATACCTGTAAGTGAACCCTGGTCTTACACCAGATACCTGTAAGTGAACCCTGGTCTTACACCAGATACCATGTAAGTGAACCCTGGTCTTACACGAGATACCTGTAAGTGATCCCTTGATTTCTGTGTTCAACAGCCAGTAAGTGTTCACTTCTTCGTTGAATACATTGTATTTTTTTTCTTTTCTTTTCTTTCTTTTAATTCATTGCTCAATATTTCCCTGAACAAATTCACTTAATATTCATATTTAAAGTTAATTTAAGTGTTCAGTCTACATATTCCCAGTGCACAATTAACTTTTATTAACTTTATTGTTCTCCAGTGACTAATTTCTGCAATTATTCTACATAGTATTTTGTGCTCTATTTTAATTTACTTATTGTTTGTTTCTGACAGGTGATAAAATTAAAAATTCAGTGAAATCTTTTCAGTAATACACTTCTTTTAATTGTGTCAGTATTGCATATTAGTTCTTAGTGTCATCTCTTTTAGGAAATTTGTTTTCCAGTATATTTTCAAATTGCATAAAATTACTGTTTGTATTTCTACTTTGCATTGTTTTACATTTTTACTAGTATATCTCTTGATTGAATTAAGAGTAAAGACAGCTCACTTTTACAATTAATTCACATTGCAGTAATATTTCCCATGTCATTGCATTTTCATTGTATCTCCTTATTTTATACAGTGTAATTCAGTGAGTTGTCAATTCTCATGCAGTGTACCTTAAACATTTTAATTACTTGTAATGTCTGCAATATTTTTAATTTAACGAGGTATCATATTAGGTGGCAGTAGCCTGTATTGTGTAATATTTTTGTAATCAATATTACCCACCGTTCTACCTCTCTTTATTCTTTAGTTTGATATCTTTATTATGCACCCCATACCCATCCTGTGGGCGGTAGTCAAAAGATTACAGAGGTACATAATGGGTCCAGGGACTGGACCTCATAGTTTGATAGCTGAGCAAGTTACAAAGGTAATGAACTCAGATGGTCACAATCCTGACAAGTTACAAAGGTATTTGCAGATTACAAAGGTATATATAGGGTCCAGAGACTGGGCCCCAAAGTTTTGATAGCTGAACAAGGTACAATGGTAATGAATTCACAAGTTACAAGGTAATGAATTATGTAAGTAAATTTACTTACGTCTGTATATGGTTGCAATCATGAACAAATTATAAATCAATGAGCAATCTATTAGTCTACTAAGCCACAACTGTATAATACATACACACATACAAACACATACATATATACATACACACACATACATACACACACACACACGTGGCAATGCTTTATTTACAGGGAGCAAAGTCAGGGTATTTTTCCAGAATGGTCTGTAATATACCACTGTGGATAAAATACTTTGACATATCTTGAACATTTCTGAATGAGTTGTCTCTGAATTCATTAATTTTATCGCACTCCAGTACATAATGACGCAGGGTGTGACAATAATCCAACTGGCAAAGTTTACATTTTGTTTGGTCTACATCTGGTGGTGGTGGTGATTTAACCTGCCAAAGATACTTGTAACCCAGCCGGAGGCGGGCGGTAGTGACATCCAAGAGTCTGCTTATTTTGTTGGATGCACCATAGACATGTGGCTCCTCCTGCATGATAGAATGATGATTGATGGACTGACTGGTGTCAATCTCCCTGAGTCTTAAGTCAATAAAATTCAGTTGAAGTTCTTTTCGTATTATTGTTCTCAAACTGCTAACTGACAAGCCAAGATTGTAATCTATCCCCTTTTGAAAGCATAAACTTAGCCAATTTATCAGTTCTATCATGCATCTGAAGACCAATGTGAGATGGAATCCACAGCATGTGCACTCTGACTCTACTATCCAGAATCCTCCCATACCTGTGCCTGGCTTCTGACACGAGCATGCTACAAGTTATACTTGGCGAGTTGAGAGCATTTATGGATGACAGAGAATCAGTTACAATTAGAGAGTTAACCCTAGATACATGGACGCATTTGAGTGCAAGGAGTATTGCAAACAGTTTTGTCTGAAGGGTAGAGGCCCAGTTATTGATGCGTGCTCCAATTTCTTTAAGAGAGCCATCACTCTGTATGACAACAGCAGCACTACCAGCTGCACCAGTGGATTGGTGAACAGAACCATCAACGTAAATAATTTGTGATAGAGTGTGCTGTTTGGCTAAATTATCAATACAGCTTAAGGCATCATGTTTGGCTTCAAGGCGAAGCTTTGGTTGTGATTTAAGTAGTTTGGGGGGAAATGGAGGGATGGTAGTTTGGAATGGGGTAATATTCCATGGAGCGGAGAAGTGCCGCTGTTGCCTTACTTGCCACAGATCATGTATCTGATTCATGCGGAGGTCGGTTTCAGTTTTTTCGATCCATCTAGAGGGATGTTCACCAGTGCTGAGGAAAGTTTGGAGGGCTTCTGTGCATGGGTTTGAATGGGCTTGCCTGAGCATATTAACCCCAATTAGGATATTTCTTTCAGTAACACGATCTCTGATGCTTGGAATATCAAGTTCTTTCTGCATATTTAAAATTTTGCGCAGGGCATCCTAAAATGATCCTCATTGCTTCGTTCTGCAGTTTTTCCAGCCCTCCAAGCTTCCAGTCAGACACAAGAGCAAGTAGTGGGGCAGCATAATCAACTAATGATCTAATATAAGCAAGATACATCATTTTCACAATTTTAACATTAGCACCATACCTGGGGTGAAACCCTGCCACAACTCTAAGTGCTCTCAGCCTTTCTTTGTATTGACGACAAAGTCTCGTTACAACAGGTCCAAGTAGTGGGACCTCAAAGCCTAGATACCTGTATCGGTTTACATATTCTAGAAGAGACCCATCATGCAACTGGATCTGGGAACTGTGCCCCCTCTGTCAGGAGGACCCTTATTGAGTATCTTTGTTTTATCAGTAAGTTTCAACCCCAGGTCCTAAGAGGCTAGCATGGTTAAGGATGTTTTGGGTGTTGGAGAATGGGGGGTGTGAATCATTATATCATCAGCAAAACCCTTTTTCATCTTGTGATTTGTGATTGGTGTAAGACCTTGTCTGTACAATCCATTATTGTACCATTATTGAGTCCCAAAAAATTTTAGGGGAATAAGTCTGTTAGTGTACCTGGTAAAGTGTTGGTAGAGTTATTATTGAAAAATTAAGAGTAGCAGAATAGCAGATGAACAAGGGGGCTTTAGGAAAGGGTAGGGGGTGTGAACCAAGTGTTTACAGTGAAACATATGGTGAAAGTATTTGGATAAGGGTAAAGATGTTTTGGGGGCATTTTGGATTTGGAAAAGGCTATGATAGGGTAATGGGGGCAATGTGGCAGATGTTGCAGGTGTATGGAATAGGAGGAAGGTTACTGAAAGCAGGAGGTTTTTTTTAGGATAGTGGGCTCAGGTTAGAGTGTGGGAGGGAAGGGGACTATTTCCCAGTAAAATGGGCCTTAGACAAGGATGTGTGATGTCCCGTGGTTGTTAAATATTTATAGATGGGGTTGTAAGAGAAGTGAATTGGGGGTCTTGAAGAGGGGTGGGCTAAAAGATAAAAGCAAATCAAAGTGGGAGTTGTCACAGTTGCTTTTTGCTGATGACACTGTTTTGGGAGATTCTGAAGAGAAGCTGCAGAGGTTGGTGGATGAATTTGGTGGTTTTGTAAAAAAGAAAAATTGAAAGTGAATATGGAAAGATAAGGTGATGAGGATAAAAAAAAAAGAATAGGTGACGAAAGATTGGATATCAGATTGGAGGGAGAGAGTATGGAGGAGGTGAATGTATTCAGATATTTGGGAGGGACATGTCGGGGATGGGTCTATGAAGGATGAGGGGGAATCATGGGGTTGATGAGGGGAAAAGGGTGAGTGGAGCCTTTAGTCTGGGGGAGACAAAGAACCTTGTCCATGGAAGTAAAGGGGGAATGTTGGGTATAGTTATACCAACGCTCTTATATGGGGTGAAGCATGGGTGATGAATGTTGCAACGAGGAGAAGGCTGGAGGCAGTGGAGATGTCATGTCGGGAGGTCAATGTGTGGTGTGAATATAATGCAGAGAATTCGGAGTTTGGAAATTAGGAGGAGGTGCGGGATTACCAAAACGATTGTCCAGAGGCTGAGGAGGGGTTGTTGAAAATGGTTTGGACATGTAGAGAAAAATGGAACGAGACAAGTGACTTCGGGGTGTAAAATCTGTAGTGGGGGGGAAGGCGGGGTAGGGGCCGGCCAAAGGAAAGGTTTTGGAGGGAGGGGAAAGGAAGTTTTGTGTGCGGGGGGCGGACTTCCAGCAAGCATGTGGGCGTTTTGATAGGATGAATGGGGCATTGGTTTTAATCTTGACGGGGCGGTTGGATTTAGAAAGTAACATTTTGGGGTTTTCAGGAAGAGGCCGGATTTTAAAAGTTCTGGAGATGGGGTACAGTGCCGGCACTTGAAGGAGGGGTGTTAATGTTGCAGTTTTATAACTGAAATTAAAGCACCCTTCTGGGAAGACAGTGATGGAGTGAATGATAGAAAGTTTTTCTTTTTCGGGCCCCTGCCTTGGTGGGAATCGCCAATGTGTTAATAAAAAATAAAAAATTATTAATCGGGGAGTCTTACATGAGCCATCATCCCCCCGGCAAACAAACTGTCACAGACGAATATATTTCGCAGGTGATGACAATGATGATAGATTCCAGATCTTTATAAGTAAAAAAAGAAGGAAAAGTAGAAAGGGCTAGAGCGCCGACGTATCAGGCTCACTTGACTCGTAGGCAAGGGTGAACCTGGGAGCCCATGGTGCACAAGGGTGCAAAAAGCCTTTCTTCTAAGAAAGACTGTGTTAAGCTAAAACTTCCTGACAACACCCTGGGGAGGATAGGTGTGCATAGCTAATGGCAGCAGTAAATGCACACCCAAAAGGGCGAGGATCCACGAAAAAACTCACACAACGGGTTTGTGGAACAGAAAAAAAAGAACTGATCAGTGATCTACTTAACACAACCTATGGGGATATTGTTCTTCGCCCTCCATCAGACACGTTACTTAAAAAAGGGGTAGTATCATAATTTTGGAACCCTCTCGATATGGACCCATCCCAGGACTCTAACCCGAGCATATCATCAAGCCCAAGAGACTTAAAGGAAAATCCCACAATGCCAGTTGGGAGGCCCTGTGCCCTCCCCCGAAATATCATGCCTGGACTACGTTTCCTACCCATCGAGGGTGTACCTACCCCTCAACATAGGTGTTACAAGTGCCAACACTATGGCCATGTATTTAGCCTGTGGAATACTACATTCTTGGTGTGGTAAGTGTGCTAAACATTCCAATAGAAATGACAGTAGGCTTTGACAACCAAAAGTATAAGTGCATTAACTGTAAAAAGAAGGGGTTACAGTTTCCCATAAGGACTGCAGTCGGAACCCAAAAACAACCTTCGCGTAAAAATGACAACAGTCCTTTAATGCCATTTGAGGACGAGGCCATCCAGTCTCCACAACCAGATCTGAGACTGAATCTCTGCAAAGTGTGGACGAGTCCAACCCCTGCAAATGATTCTGGTGATACCAGAGTGCCATCACACACACCAATTGTGGAGGAGCTAGCTAACCCTGCTAGCACATGTGGAACTACTGATAGTTTACCACCCATACCTATGCATCCACCTGAATTTTGGGATAAGCATTCCTCCTCCCAATACACACATCTCCAACAGTCAGACGGACGCCACACATTAACCCCCCCGGAAGCTGGAGATGGTCAGATGACAGGACCCCCCAATGAATGATGAAGTAGTCATGTCACAGGCCCAACAAAGAGCACTTATTTAACCAAGGTACCTGTTAAGGTTATAGGTGTTACAGAAAGAACTAAGTCAGGTGGGCCCCTCTGGGGAGGCATTTTTGGCCTTAAACCCGCCTCAAATTATAACATGCAATTACATGCTGTGAAGGTTGTCGCCAATCTTTCAGGAAAAGTATAATAGAAAAGACTAATAACAAGAAAAATAAACACCCTATATTGGACTTTTCCCTCACACATGCAATTACATTAAGTTTTACAACCTGCATGAATTGTATCACTTGGAAAGAGCATTTCACCCATCCATGGAAGATGTGTTCATTTAATATCACATACCTGCAAGTCCCTCCCAAAGCTCATTGCTAGTAATCCCTTCCTTAAATCAAAAAGCAACTGCTCAAGAAAATTTCTGCCTAGCTGGTAATAAAAAAGTTATCTCAAGTTATATACACTGATGGATCTAAACAGGAGTCTTCTGGCAGGGCTGCAAATGCTCTGGTTGCCACCTCCTAGTTAAGAACAAAAAAATTTGGGTTTTAACTAGGCATAAGAATAACAACTGGGTTACACTGCAAACTGAATTGTTTGCAATCCTAATGGCACTAAAGCTAACTTATGACACTGAGCTTCTTAACATCATTACTGATTCTATGTCATCATTGAAGGCTCTTACCATATAATGACTCTAACAGCTTTGCTCATTGGAGAAGCCAGGTATAGATACAAAAAAATCCGGGACAAAGGTTTGTCTTTGCTATGGATTCCGTCACACATTGGATTATTTCCTTCATGATAAAGTTGATATGTTGGCCAAGAAGAGCCCCCCATAAGGAAATGCGGGAATATAACTGGTATATCTGTGTCTATCATTAGGAATAATATTAGGAAGAAACAAATAAGAAAATGATAGCTATAGGAATGCAGTTAGAAGCCTGGTAGATCTATAACCCATTATGATAACATGAACGTAGATAAGTATGTTTATGGAGCAAATTGCAATATGAACAGACTGACTGATGGAGTGGCCAGGCTTCGGCTTGGCTACAAGTACTTCTGGCAGTTTGGGAACACAGATGATGAAAAACCAAATGAAAATTTGTGACCAGGCTGGTCACTTTGAACACTATGGGCTTAATTGTGCACTTATTGAGGAATATAGACATAGACAGTAAATAACCTATCGACATGTCAAGATATCTTATTTATGATATAAGATACTTGTACTAAGCAAATTTCCTAAATTTGCTTGTAACAGATAACTGAAATGTAGATATAAACCCAAATTTACAATTGGTAACCCTTTGGGGCCTAGTCCCCTAGGCCTTTGTGTATCCTATGCTCTTGCGGCTACCGTCCCGGGATGGATATGGGGTGCACAATTAAACTAGCCCTTCGGTGGCAAAATCTAAAATCTATCTCCTTACGAACGGCCAAAACTTCTGGCACCCTGTTTTACCCTCTGGCACCCTGTTTTACCTCTGGCACCCTGTTTTACCTCTGGCACCCTGTTTTACCTCTGGCACACTGTTTTACCTCTGGCACCCTGTTTTACCTTTTGCACCCTGTACTCACCTAATTGTGGTTGCAGGGGTCGAGATCAGCTCCTGGCCCCGCCTCTTCTCTGTCCACTACTGGGTTCCTCCTCTCCCTGCTCCATGAGCTTTATCTTTATTTTAAAAATATGATGGTTCCCCTCCACTATTCGTTCCCCAGACATTCCACTTCCTGACTACTCTATGGCTGAAGAAATGCTTCCTAACATCCTTTTGACCTCTAGCCTTCAGCTTCCAGTTGTTGCCCCCTTGTTTCTGTTTCCCTCTTGAACATTCTGTCACTATCCACCTTGTCGATTCCCCGCAGTATTTTGTATGTCGTTATCATGTCTCATCTAACCCTTCTGTCCTCCAGTGTTGTTAGTCCTATTTCCTTCAACCTTTCTTCATAGGACAGTCCCCTGATTTGGGGGGAACTAGCCTTGTCGCAAACCTTGCATTTTCTCTAGTTTCTTGACGGGGCGCAAGATTTGGGTTCCAGACTGGTGCTGCATATTTTCTAGTATAGGCCGGGACGTACATGGTGTACGGGTTCTTGAACGATTCTTTGTTAAGGTAACGGAATGCTAATCTTAGGTTTCCAGTCGCCCATATGCTGCCGAGTTATCGGTTGATGTTTTGGAGACGTCTTGGATTATACTCACCCCAAAGGTTTTTTCTCCTTTGACAAGGTTTGTAGCCTTTGTCCACCTATTCTGATTCTGTCAGTGGTCTTCTTTGCCCTTTTCCATCTTCTGACTTTGCATTTGGTGGGATTAAATTGAGAAGCCAGTTGCTAGACCAGAGTCAAGCTTGTCCAGGTCTGTTTAAAGTCCTCTTCTGATGTGATTCTCCTTTTTTATTTCACATCATTGCAAACAAACATTCATTTTATCCCGTCTTAATGTCATTTACATATACCAAGAATAGCACTGGTCCTAGGATGACCCCTGCAGTACACCGCCCCATCACAGGTGCCCACTGTATACCTCATCTTACCATGACCCGGTTTCCCCTGTGAGCTATTCCTGTCCAAAAATTTCCCGTGCCCTTCCTGTTATAATTCCTGTTCTTTCAACTTTTTCCTTAATCTCATATGAGGAACTTTTGTCGAAGGCCTTCCTGCAGTCCTTCTATCTTTCCTCAGGATCTGATATCCCCGTGGGAAGAATGTTCTGTTACTGCCTCATTGAGTTTGCTCTTTGGGCTATGATGTCTGGGGACATCTCACCTATTCTTTCATTCCACTTTATTTTATTCATTTCCATCCATGTTTTATCCAAACCTTCAACCTTGTTTCCAATACTGTGGCCCGGGGGGGTCTTGGTGGGTTGGGGAAATTTGCAAGGTGCCCATAGGGGGATTGTATGGTTGGGGAATGGGTTGGTGGGATGGAGTTTGTGATGGGGGGGGGGAATTGGGGATGGTGGGTTTTGGGTTGCTGGGGTGGGGACAGGGACTGATTTTGTGTGTGGTGTTAAAATGTAGGTTGCCGTTGGGTTGTTGTGATTTGAGGCCCGTTGTGGGTCTACCTGGAGTCTACCTGGAGAGAATTCCAGGGGTCAACGCCCCGCGGCCCGGTCTGTGACCAGGCCTCTTTTTGGACCAGAGCCTGATCAACCAGGTTTTTACTGTTGGCCGGACCAGTCCAACGTCCAACCACAGCCCGGCTGATCAGGACCCTTGAGGTGCCTGTCCATGCCTGCTTGAAGACAGCCAGGGGGGTTGTTGGTAACCCCTGATGAATGCCTGGGAGGCAGTTGAACAATCTTGGGCCCCCACACTTATTGTGTTGTCCTCAACATGCTAGTGGCACCCCCGTTTTCATTATTGGGATGTTTATCCCGCCTAGTCTTTTTTCTTTCGGCGGAGGGTTTTTTGTGCAAGTTTGGTACTAAGCCCCCGAAATTTTCCAAAGTGTAATAATTTTTCTCCCGCCTGGGTTTAAAGTACAAGTTTAGGAACTTCAAGCGTTCCCATTTGTTGAGGTGCTTTATTGCACGGTGCGGTGAAGGTTCTCTGCACATTTTCAAGGGGCAGCAATTTCACCCGCCTTGAAAGGTGCAAATTAGTGTGCAACAATATTCCAGCCTAGATAGAACAAGCGATCCAAAAATGTCAACATGGGCTTGGCATCCCTGGTTTTGAAGGTTCTCATTATCCATCCTGTCATTTTTCGAAAAAAATGCAATTGCTAATTGTTATGGTCCTTGAAGGTGAGATCCTTGAAAAGATCACCCCGGTTTTGACATTAGTTTTCGCTCTATTGTGTGGTTGGAATTAGTTTTTTCCAGAGATTTTAATTTCTTCACGTTTTCAAGATCTGAAATTGAAATTTCTCATCATTGAACTTCATATTGTTTTGCAGCCCATTTAAAGATTTGGTTTATGTCTGTTGGAGCCTTGCAGTGTCTTCAACGGGGACACTGTCATGATTCGGGTGTCATCTGCAAAGGAAGACACAGCACTGTGGCTTATATCCCTGTCAATGTCTGATAGGGATGAGGAATAGGATGGGGGAGGTACCCCTTGTGGAACAGAGCTTTTCGTAGCTGCCTCAGACTTTACCATTTGACTACTACTCTTTGTGTTACGTGTTTTCCTGTTATTCCTTTATCACGCATTTTGTGTGCTATTACACCATGGTCACACTTGTCAAAGGATTTTGCAAAATCTGTGTATATAACATCTGCATTCTGTTTATCTTCTAGAGCATCCAGGACCTTGTCGGGTGGTCCAGTAGTTGGGACAGACAGGAGCGTTCTCTAAACCCTCTGTCCTGGGTTGTGCAATTGATGGAAGCCCAGGGGTGTGTTTTTTGTCCCCTCCCTACTTGGGCCTGGTGTCCTCCGTATCTCACTGTCTCCTCTCTTCGCTTTCTTATCCTCTCCTTCAGGGACTCCCTTCTTCCTGTGTTCTGTCTCGGTCTAGGTATACATTCTGGTACCCATTGCCCTCAGCCATGCTTTCTCTTGCGGGATCATGATCCAGGCTGATTCTGCCTTGAAGATTACCTTGGAGGTCGATTTTTCCCTTGTGTACCACCTAAACAAAATTGTCACCTGGGACGTTCTCCCCCCTAACATGATACCTTTGATCCTTTCTTTCTCCTCCTGTTTTCTTCTGTCAAGGGTGTCCCCTTCGACTTCCTTCAGGCCATAGAAAAGATCGACTTCTCCCTTTCCTCCTCCCCTGTGTCTCCCATTGCCTCGTCAATGATGCATTAGCATCTCCTGGTGCTGTCATGGTTGAAGCCCCTGTGTTCTTTTGTGTCCGGCCTGCTCATTTGTCCCTGTCCACTGCAGTGTATTGTTGGGGTCTCTGCGTTTAGTGAATCTGCTGCTTTCCTCCCTCTCATGTGTATTTACTGTGCTCTCATTCGTTGATACTGTGGTGCTCTTCTTGTCCCTGGCTGTTTTTTCTATATCCCCTTGTGTTTGTTAGTATCCTGCTCATCTTGTTTTGGGCCCCACGTAGCCCGACAGTGCCTGTGCATACAAGAGTTCTCCTTTTTCCTCCTCATTCCCATTGGCTGTGTCTGATGCACAAGCTCCAAGCTCCTTTCTGACCAGGTACTTTTGTCTTGCCTGTGTCAGTCTCTGCCCCTTCACTTCAAGATCTGGATCTTGGCTTCTGCTTTTGGCTTGCATTTCCCATTTTCACCTTCAGCTATCCTCCTTCCATTCCCTCAGTGATCACCAATATCTTCCTCTCCCATTCCTTTTCCCTTTTATTGAGTTCCCTCGGATCCTTATCGTCCTCTCCCATTCCTTTTCAAACAAACAAACAAACAAACAAATTTTATTTCATTGCAGATTACATGGGTATTTGGAAGTTACAATTAAATTGATAAAGGGGAAAACGACATGCCAAAGGATTAGGGGCAACTTATTCCCAGTCCTTAAAAACTATGTACTTAATATTAGAGAAATTTTTTGAGTTTATTCTAGTTAAAAATTATTTTCAAAATTACAATATGATGAAATTTTACTGTTTAAATTATTATATAATGATATTAAAATTGTTACAGGTGTTAAGATTCTTGAATGATAATATGGAATTGAGATTATCTTAAGGAAAATAACATTGAGCATTTTTGACATTAACTTATAATATGAGTAGGGGTAACATAAATAACATATTATTAAAAATTGAGATTATCGATAGGAAAGTAACAATGAGCATTTTTCAAAGTAGTTTATAGTATGATCATTTAGTTTTGGGTGAGTAGGTGGTATTTGAGTTAGTCTTAAATTGATTTTCAGACAAGATTATCTTAATATTTACTGGTAATGAATTCCAGAGGGCCCTTTATTGCATAAATTTTTTTCATAGGTTGATATGAACACGGGTATATCAAAAGTGATCTGTGTTGTGTGTTGTGGTCATGGGTCCAATTAAAGTTGGTGAGGAGAGTTTTGAGCAAAAGGGTTTATAGAGTGTAAAGTTTTATATTATGGCACAAGAGAATATGAATGTTCTTTGGGAGTAGTTTGAGACTTTTGAATATTGGTGGGTATGCTGTCTAGAGTGGGAATTTGTTATCATTCTGACTGCGGCCTTTTGTTGTGTTATGAGGGTCTAAGGTGATTTAACGTTGTTGATCCCCATGCACAGATTCCATAGGTGAGATACGGGTAGATAAGGAATGGTATAGTGCAGGAGGAGCTGATTGAGGTACATAAAGCGATCTTTGATAATATGCCTACTGTCTTCGAGATTTTCTTGGAAATTTGTTGTATATGTGTTTGGAATTTAGACTTTTCAAGGTGGATTCCTAAGGAATTTTCCCTCTTTAGTTTGGATGGGAGTACCATTGAGTGTTATGTTAAGTGGAACATTTGTAGCTTTTTCTTCCAAACTGTATAAGTAGGTCTTGTCAGTATTGAGAGTAAGCTTGTTAGTGTCATCCATTTGATATTTTCCAATTCGGCATTAACAGTGTTGGCCAGTTTAACTGGGTTTGGGTGAGGAAGACAATGTTGTGTCATCTGCAAAACAAATGGGTTTGATAGTTGTGATGCATTCGGTAGGTTATTTATGTAAAATGAGGAATGGGTGGCCCCAGGACACTTCCTTGGGGCCCGACTGTAATTTGTTGTGTGGAAGAGTTCGCCCATTTTTGTACAGTATTGGCTTCTGTTGGTGAGGTTCTTTAGGTAGTTGAGTTTGTCCCCCCTTTCCATAGTGTGCTAATTTTGTGAGCAGTAAATGCGGTCGACTTTTCAAAGCTTTGGCGAGATCAATGAAAAAATTCCCAGTGGGACTTCTTTTTCTCCAAGTGCTGTTATATTAACTCCAACATGTGCGTAATAGCATCGTTTGTGCTCTTGTTTGTCCTGAATCCAAATTGACAGGGGTTGAGTACATTTGGAGACGAGGTAGGAATAATTTGTCTATGAATTAGTTTTTCGAAGATTTTAGAAAGCAATGGTAAATTAGAAATTGGTCTATAATTATTCAGGTCTGTTTGATCACCTTCTTTGTGGATCGGTGACCCTAGCTATTTGAGAATTGATGGAAAGGTAGAGGCTTCAATGGATTTATTGAATAGTGTTGTTATAATTGGTGACAGTACCTGTAAGCTTTTTGCATAAAGTTGGAGGCTGTTTAGTCTCCTGCCTTTTTTTTAAGGGTGTTGATTATAGCAGACTTCAATTGGGTGGTAGGACCCAGGAAAGGTATTAGGGAGGTGGGGAGGTAGTCTGTTGAATTTGTTTGAGCTTGGGATTTTACTCGCTAGATTCTTTCCTATGGCGGAGAAGAAAACATTAAGTCTGTTTGCTGTCTCAGCAGGTGAGAGGGGTTCATCTGCCTGATAATTTGATGGTGTTGTTTTTCGCTATTTATTATTTCCTAGAATTGCAGATAGGGTCTTCCAGGTCTTTTTCATATCACCTTTTATTCTGGAGTCTGTTCTCATAATACAATGTTTTTGATCTCCTTATCAGGCTGGTAAGGATTGATGAGTAGCGTTTGGATTGTTCTCTGGTTAAAAAGCCCTTCTGTATTGTTTTCATATTGGTGCCTTTTTAATTTGGTTTAAGGATGCTGGGTGTTAGCCAGGATTGTTGTCTCTTAGCTGTGATCTGTTTAGTTTTTTTTTAGGGCAATGTTTGTTATAGAGGTGGTGTGTTTTGTTAAGGGAAATTCTTGATGCATTCATTAGTATCTGTATATGTTTCTAACTCATTATCCAGTCAATTTAATCATAGCTGTTATAAAGTTATTTACAGCTGACTCATTATGTAATCGAAGGTAACTTTTGTAATATCTAGGGCATTTAAAGATTAGTTTGGGAAGGTCGGATAGTGGTCTGTGGTGTTTCGGATGATGCCTGATTTTAGAGGGGCTATAGTATTATAGATGTGGTCTAGTAATAGGTACTATTTAGATTCTTGTAGGTTTTGGGTATTGTTGGTAGTAACAAGCAGTTCTCATAGTGTTTGTGAATTCTGTTACTTGTGGGTCCTGGCCTGTAGGAGATTTATATTGAAGTTCCTGTGAGCAGCAAATGGTCTTTGTTCATGTGTGCATCGTTATCAGGTTACCTAGTTTTTCACTTAAAATGGTGAATGTTTGACTGTGGTAATCTTAGTGTTTATCACTGTGAGGGGTTTTTGCAGGTCTTTTGGGTTTAAATTTAGCTATAATAATTCTCCATGCTCATCCTTATGCAAGAGTTATTGAACATTCGTTGATCTGAGTAAATATAGCTATTCCACCCCCTCCTGAAACTGTCCCTAAATGGAATGGTGTGTAACCTGGGATGGCATAGACATCTGTAGTATCAGGCTTCGCCAGGTCTCAGTGAGTGTGATGATTGACATATTGGTCTGGAGGGGTTGGAGTAGTGCTGTGAGGTCATCATAATGTTTGCTCAAAAAATCTAACATTGTAATTGAAGAAAAGTTATGTTATTGTTGGCTCTGAGTAATGTCTTTGCTTGATCTGCTGTGTAAGTTGCAGTTTGGAATCATGTAAGTCATTTAATAATAATTGATTTAGGATCAATTCCCGTAACCATAAGATTTGATGTGATTCTTAATAGACCTGGAAGAATAGATAATACTAAACTTAAAATATGGTCAGATTAAATTCTTAGGAATATTTGATTATTACAAATTTTTAATAAGAGTTTGTAGAGATACAGGGTATTTGACAGAGTTCTTGGCACGTGAATTTTTCCTTAGTCAATTTATACAAATCAATTAATTTTAACTATGGTAGTTTACTAAAGCTGGGAATAAAGGAGCTAGGGAAAATGATGGCAAACAATGAAAGAAAGTAAATTAGTACCTGAGTTAGCACCTTAATTATTATAATAAAAATTATATAAGAACTGTGGCAGTTAAATTTTTTTTTTAAATAAAAACTAGGGAATATAATAGTAAAAATGAGGGTTCCCTTTAGGGAATATAATAGTAAAAAAAGAGTAAAACCTTTAGCACCAAAATTAAACCCTTAATTATGAGTTAACACTTTAGGGAATATAATAGTAAATAAAAAGAGTAAAACACTTTAGCACCAGAATTAGCACCTTAATTATTTTTTAAAGCTTAAGTAAAGGGAATTTTGGATGAAAGGCAGTACTAGGTATTGATTTGCTGGGAACGATTTCAAAGAATATATAAATGGGGATTCAATTAAATGGACAGATAGTAAATATGATATAAAATTAACTTAGAAGCAAGATTTGATTTATATTATAAAGTTTTAAGCAAGTAATAGCTACTAAAAACAGACATAGCCCCGCTCCACAAAGGGGCAGTAAAGCAAAAACAAAGAACTACAGACCAATTGCGCTAACGTCCCATATCTAAAAATCTTTGAAAGGGTTCTAAGAAGCAAGATCGCCACCCATCTTGATACCCATCAATTGCACAACCCAGGACGCATGGGTTTAGAGCAGGCCGCTCCTGTCTGTCCCAACTACTGGACCCTCGACAAGGTCCTCGATGCTCTAGAAGATAAACAAATGCAGATGTTATATCACAGATTTTGAAAAGCCTTTGACAAGTGTGACCTGGTGTAATAACAAATGCGTGATAAAGGAAAACAGGGAAAAGTTGGAGATGGATTTTAAAATTTTAACACGTAGAACAAAAGAGAAATATCAACAGAGTAAAGTCTGAGGCAGCTACTGTGAAAAGCTCTGTTCCAAAGGCACAGTACTTGCTCCCATCCTATTCCTCATCCTCATACAGAAAATTGACAGGATATGCCACAGGCTGGGGCTTCCTTGCAGATGACACCCGAATCTGATGACAGTGTCCACCGTTGAAGACACTGCAAGACTCCAAAGACATAAACCAAATCTTTAAATGGGCTGCAGAAAAATATGAAGTTCAATGATGAGAAATTTCAATTACCAGATACGGAAAACGTGAAGAAATTAAAATCTCATCGGAGTACAAAACTAATTCAAACCACACAATAGGCAAAACTAATGTCAAAGACCTGGGAGTGATCATGTCAGAGGATCTCACCTTCAAGGACCATAACAATTTTGGCAATTTGGGCACCCGCCGAAAAATGACGGGATGGATAATGAGAACCTTCAAAACCAGGGATGCCAAGCCCATGTTGACACTTTGATCGCTTGTTCTATCTAGGCTGGAATATTGCTGACCCCCTAACTGCACCTTTAAGGCGGGTGAAATTGCTGACCTTGAAAATGTGCAAAGAACCTTACCGCAGGGGATAAGCAAAACCACCTAAACCCCCCCGGGAACGTTTGATTCCTAAACCACCTCTAGAACGCAGGGGGGGAAGATACATTATTATATACACATGGAAAATTCTCAGGGCTTAGTACCAAACTTGCACACAAAAATCACTCCGTCGAAAGCAAAAAAACTGGCAGGCGATGTCATTCCCCCAATGAAGACAGGGGTGCCACTAGCACGTTGAGGGACAACACAAATGTGAGGCCCAAGATTGTTCTCGCCTCCCCATACATCAGGGTTACCAACAAGCCCTGGCTGTCTTCGCAGGCACTGGACAGGCACCTCGGGGGGTACCTGATCAGCCGGGCTGTGGTTCTGTACGTTGGACTGCGTGGGGCCCGCAGTAACAGCCTGGGTTGATCTGCTCGGTCCAACAAGAGGCCTGGTCAAACCGGGCCGCGGGGGCGTTGACCCTGGAATTCTCCATTTGACTCCAGGTAAAAGTAAATAATGTATGGGTAGTTGGTACTAGCTAAAATAGTTAGTACAAAATTTTTTCACAAAGTAGTAGTAACATACACTAATGTTACACCACACGATATTATGTGTTGAGGACAATAGGCTAATCAGTAAGGTAATGTCAGCTTGTCTAAGGAAGTTGGTGAGATCAAGTTTGTTTGATATAGAAAATTGCTTGACCTGTTGATATTTTCAACTAGTATTTTCCCTCACGACGAAGCACTGATGGATTTTGTTCTCCAGTTTAAGTTTTCTCACCTAAACAGAAGGTTTTGACGTTTCCGGTTAGGCACTCGTTGATGTATACTCCACATTTCATTGTAATTGCTGATTTAATTAGGTCCTTTGTTCATATGAGGAAGTTGGGTCATTATATAGGTTTACCTTTTTTCCTAGCAATCGTGTTTCCTTTTTTTTCATTCCTTTGCCATTTTAATTGTAGGTGGTCTTGTAATATGTTGATAAGTTTCCTTTTTACTGGGATTGAGTTATGTCTCTGGGAATGTGGTTTTTTGTTTATTATAACTGCATCAGACAAGTTATCTTGTTCGGTAGGGGGGGGGTTTTTTTTGGGGGAAGGGGGGGGAAAAAGGGGATAGCTTTTTGGGGGGGAAATGTGGAAGAGGGTGGACTGGGGGAGGGAGGGAGGGGGGAAAGGGGGGGGGAGGGGAGAGAGGGAGAGGGAGAGGGGGGGGGGGGGGAGAAAAGGGAGGGGGGGGGAGGGAGAGAGCTGTATTACTACCTGGAGTTTTAAAAGGACTTTTGTTTGTTCCTCCCCCTGTGGGGCCCCCTTTTTGACCATCGTTCTCCTTTGTTGACATCCCTCCCCGGGTACCCATTTCCCCCCGGGGTGCCCCTTGAGGTAGGGAGAGAGAGGGTAAGAGACAGGTGGGGGGAAAAGGCCCAATGTCAGGCAGAGGGAGGAAGGGGGGGGTATGGAGTAGAGGGATATGGAGGAGAGTGTCAGAAGGAGGGAGACAGGAGAGAGATGGGAGGAGGGGTGGAGGGCGGGGGGCCGTGGAAGGGGCGAGGGGAAGGGGGGGTAGCTTGGAGGAAGTGTGGAAGAGGGTGGATCAAGGGGGGGGGGGGGAGGGGGGGATGGAGAGGGGGGGGGGAGAGAGGGAGAGGGAGAGGGGGAGGGAGGGGGGGAAAAGGGGGGGAGGGAGAGGGAGGAAAATGTATTACTACCTGGGGTTTTTTGGGACTTATAGATCACTGTACGTATTTAGCTTTTCTAGATTTTTTCCCGCACCACAACAATGCTGTTTTTTTCATTGGTTATTTTGGTGATAAAAAGGCTTATGTTGCTAAAATCGGTCACTGACAACTAAACTCGACACTGTTTATCATATTTTTTTAAAAAGGACACCGATTTCCCCAAGATTGTGCACCTATTCGTATTTCAATAGAAATTCTTTTTTTCCAATGTAATCACTAATTTAGGTCAGGTACAC
>WNWK01035535.1:0-19707 GCA_009830355.1 Cherax destructor | reverse complement strand
TTCTTTCTAAAATTTTCTCATACGTTTAAAGATATATTTTTTCCATTTATGTTAATGTAAGAATTTATAATTTTGAACCAAGAGAAACTTTGAAAACCTACCTAACCTTATTACAACAAGCGCAATTTAATTTAGCCTAACCCATAATATGTCGTGCCGATTAGGTAAAACTTGATTTTGACTAAAATAGCAACGCTCACCTTGCCATATAAGACAACTGAAAATTTGTGTATGCAATAATTTCGCCAAAATCATTCTGAACACAATGAAAAAATATATTTCATTGTGTTTGTTTATTATTAAATTAATGTTAACGTATCTAAAATATATTTAGTTGGGTTAGGCTAAATTAAATTGCACTTGTTGTAATAAGGTTAGGTAGGTTTTCAAAGTTTCTCTTGGTACAAAATTATTAATTCTTACATTAACATAAATGAAAAAAATATATCTTTAAACGTATAAGAGAAAATTTTAGAAAGGACTTAATTTTAGATGAGTTTTGCTAATTGACCAGTTTTACCTAATCGCACGACATATAAATAAATAAATAAATAAATATATATATATATATATATATATATATATATATATATATATATATATATATATATATATATATATATATATATATATATATATATATATATATATATATATATATATATATACATATAAGTAGTAGATTGGTAGACAGCAACCACCCAGGAGGTACTACTGTCCTGCCAGGTGACTGTCAAACAGAAACCTGAAACTGTTTTACATGATGGTAGATTGCTGGTGTCTTTTTTCTGTCTCATAAACACGCTGGATAACAGGTATATCTAGCTACTTCTACTTATATGTAGGTCACACTACACAGGCATGCACATGCATATATACATACACACATCTATGTTTTTATTCTTTTACTTAATAGCTCTTGTTCTTCTTTATTTCCTCTATTGTCCATGGGGAAGTGGAAAAGAATTCTTCCTCCGTAAGCCATGTGTGTCGTATAAGGCGACTAAAATGCCGGGAGCAATGGGCTAGTAACCCCTTCTCCTGTACACATTTACTAAAAAAAAAAGAATAATAAAAACTTTATAAAACTGGGATGTTTGAATGTGCTTGAATGTAGTGGGGATGATAAGAAAAAGATGATTGCTTATGTTATGAATGAAAAAATGTTGGATGTACTGGCCCTTAGCGAAACAAAGCTGAAGGGGGTAGGCGAGTTTCATTGGGGAGAAATAAATGGAGTATCTGAGAGAGTATCTCAGGAGTATCTGAGAGAGTTAGAGCTAAGGAAGGGGTAGCAATGATGTTGAAGGACCAGTTATGGAAGAAAAAGAGGGAATATAAATGTGTAAATTCATGGATTATGTGGATTAAAATAAGGGTCGGACGCGAAAAGTGGGTTATAATTTGCGTGTATGCACCTGGAGAAGAGAGGAGTGTAGAGGAGAGAGAGAGATTTTGGGAGATGTTAAGCGAATGTATAGGAACTTTTGAACAAAGTGAGAGAGTAATTGTGGTAGGGGACCTAAATGCTAAAGTAGGAGAAACATGTAGAGAGGGTGTGGTAGGAAAGTTTGGGGTGCCAGGTGTAAATGAAAATGGGAGCACTTTGATTGAACTTTGTATAGAAAGGGGTGTAGTTATAGGTAATACATATTTTAAGAACGAGAGGATAAATAAGTTTACAAGATATGATGTAGGGCGTAATGACAGTAGTTTGATGGACTACGTATTGGTAGATAAAAGACTGTTGAGTAGATTTCAAGATGTACATGGTTATAGAGGGGCCACAGATATATCAGATCACTTTTTAGTTGTAGCTACAGTGGGAGTAAAAGGTAGATGGGATACAAGGAAAATAGAAGCAGTAAGAGAGAGGTGAAGGTTTATAAACTAAAAGAGGAGGCAGTTAGGGTAAGATATAAAAAACTATTGGAGGATAGATGGGTTAGTGAGAGTGAAGGCAATGGGGTCGAAGATGTATGGAGTAGGTTAAAGAATGTAGTGTTAGAGTGTTCAGCAGAAGTTTGTGGTTACAGGCGAGTGGGTGCGGGAGGGAAGAAAAGCGATTGGTGGAATGATGATGTAAAGAGAGTAGTAAGGGAGAACAATTTAGCATATGAGAGGTTTTTACAAAGTAGAAGTGATGCAAGGAGGGAAGAGTATATGAAGAGAAAAAGAGACGTTAAGAGAGTGGTGAAGCAATGTAAAAAGAGAGCAAATGAGAGAGTGGGTGAATTATTATCAACAAATTTCGTTGAAAATAAGAAAATGTTTTGGAGTGAGATGAATAAGTTGATGAAGCCTAGGGAACAAATGGATTTGACAGTTAAAAATAGGAAAGGAGCGTTATTAAATGAAGGGTTAGAGGTATCGGGAAGAAGGAGGGAATATTTTGAGGATTTGTTAAATGTTGATGAAGACAGAGAAGCTGTGATTTCGTGTATAGGGCAAGGAGGAATAACATCTTGTAGGAGTGTGGAAGAGGCAGTTATGAGTGTGGGGGAAGTTTGTGAGGCAGTGGGTAGAATGAAAAGGGGGTAAGGCAGCTGGGATTGATGGGATAAAGGTAGAAATGCTAAAAGCAGGCGAAGATATAGTTTTGGAGTGGTTGGTGCTATTATTTAATAAATGTATGGAAGAATGTAAGGTACATAGGGACTGGCAGAGAGCGTGTATTGTTCCTTTGCATAAAGGCAAAGTTGACAAAAGAAAGTGCAAAAATTATAGGGGAATAAGTCTGTTGAGTATACCAGGTAAAGTGTATGGTAGAGTTATTATTGAAAGAATTAAGAGTAAGACGGAGAGCAGTATTTCAGATGAACAAAGGGGCTTTAGGAAAGGTAGGTAGTATGTAGACCAAGTGTTTCCAGTGAAACATATAGGTGAAAAATATTTGTATAAGGGTAAAGAGGTTTTAGTGGCATTTATGGATTTGGAAAAGGCGTATGATTGGGTTGATAGGGGGTCAATGTGGTAGATGTTGCAGGTGTATGGAATAGGAGGTAGGTTACTGAAAGCAGTGAAGAGCTTTTATGAGGATAGTGAAGCTCAGGTTAGAGTGAGTAGGAGAGAGGGAGAATTTTTCTGAGTAAAAGTAGGCCTTAGACAAGGATGTGTGATGTCACCGTGGTTGTTCAATATATTTATAGATGGGGTTGTAAGAGAAGTGAATGCGAGGGTCTTGGCAAGAGGTGTGGGGTTAAAAGACAAAGAATCAAATAGAAAGTGGGAGTTGTCAAAGTTGCTTTTTGCTGATGACACTGTGGGTTTTGGGAGATTCTGAAGAGAAGTTGCTGAGGTTGGTGGATGAATATGGTAGGGTATGTAAAAGAAGAAAATTGAAAGTGAATATAGGAAAGAGTAAGGTGATGAGGATAACAAAAAGATTAGGTGACGAAAGATTGGATATCAGATTGGAGGGAGAGAGTATGGAGGAGGTGAATGTATTCAGATATTTGTGAGTGGACATGTCAGCAGATGGGTCTATGAAGGATAAGGTGAATCATAGAATTGATGAGGGGAAAAGGGTGAGTGGTGCACTTCGGAGTCTGTAGAAACAAAGAACTTTGCCCATGGAAGTAAAGAGGGGAATGTATGAGAGTATAGTTATACCAACACTCTTATATGGGTGTGACGCATGGGTGATGAATGCTGCAACGAGGAGAAGGCTGGAGGCAATGGAGATGTCATGTCTGAGGTCAATGTGTGGTGTGAATATAATGCAGAGAATTCGCAGTTTGGAAATTAGGAGGAGGTGCGGGATTACCAAATCTATTATCCAGAGGGCTGAGGAGGGGTTGTTGGGTGGTTCGGACATGTAGAGAGAATGGAGGGAATGGAACGAAACAGAATGACTTCGAGAGTGTATAAATCTGTAGTGGAGGGAAGGCGGGGTAGGGGTCGGCCTAGGAAAGGTTGGAAGGAGGGGGTAAAAAAGGTTTTGTGTGCGAGGATCTTGGATTTCCAGCAATGGTTTTTAATACTTGACGTGCTGTTGGAGTGTGAGCAAATTAACATTTATGAAGGGATTCAGGGAAACAGGCACATGGAAGTACAGTGTCTGCACTCTGAAGGAGGGGTGATAATGTTGCAGTTTTATAACTGTAGTGTAAAGCACCCCTGTGGCAAGACAGTGATGGAGTGAATGATGATGAAAGTTTTTCTTTTTCGGGACACCCTGCCTTGGTGGGTATCGGCCGATGTGTTAATAAAAAAATTTGTATATATATATATATATATATATATATATATATATATATATATATATATATATATATATATATATATATATATATATATATATATATATATATATATAAATGTACATATTCTAGGTAGTAGGTTTGTAGACAGCAACCGCCCAGGGAGGTACGACCGTCCTGCCAAGTGAGTGTAAAACAAAAGCCTGTAGTTGTTTTACATCATGGTAGGATTGCTGGTGTCTTTTTTCTGTCTCAAAAACATGCAAGATTTCAGGTATGTTTTGTTACTTCTACTTACACTTAGGTCACACTACACATTCATGAACAAGCATATATATATATATATATACACACCCCTCTGGATTTTCTTATATTTTCTTACTAGTTCTTGTTCATATTTCCTGTTATCTCCATGGGAAAGTGGAACAGAATTCTTCCGTAAGCCATGCGTGTCATAAGAGTCGACTAAAATGCGGGAGCAAGGGGCTAGTAACCCCTTCTCCTGTATATATTACTAAATGTAAAATGAGAAACTCGTTTTATCTTTTTGGCCACCCCGCTTCGGTAGGAAACGGCTTAAATAGCAACGCTCACCTTGCATATAAGAACAGTGAAAAATTGGGTATGCAATAATTTCGTCAAAATCATTCTGAACATAACGAAAAAAATATATTTCATTGTGTTTGTTTATTATTAAATTAATGTTAGCGTATCTAAAATATATTTAGTTGGGTTAGGCTAAATTAAATTGCGCTTGTTGTAATAAGGTTAGGTATGATTTCAAAGTTTCTCTTGGTACAAAATTATAAATTTTTACAATAACATAAATGAAAAAAATATATATTTAAACGTATAAGAGAAAATTTTAGAAAGGACTTAATTTAAATGAGTTCTTGCTAATTGACCAGTTTTACCTAATCGGCACGACATATATATATATATATATATATATATATATATATATATATATATATATATATATATATATATATATAAGGGCAGCAACGTTCATGTTCCAGCGTCTCAGCGTGGCCATCCAGAGGGAAATGCATGCTGCATACTTGGCTCGCGTCCGGCTTCGGAGGAGCGGGAGGAGATTCATAATCTTTGACATATTGTACCATTGTATTCATGTTCATGTTTGTGTTTTCTATAAATGTATTCTGTATATTAATAAAGCATTTATATGTATGTATGTGTGTATATAGGATGGGGTGGTAGGAGAAGTGGAATATTCAAATGGCATCAGGAAGAAATCCAAATATTCTTCCTTGAAGCCTTTTATCCACTTCTCCGAAGCTATTGGTCCCACAATTTGCACTAGAAGTGGAACCCATCCTATATATATATATATATATATATATATATATATATATATATATATATATATATATATATATATATATATATATATATATATATATATATATATATATATATATATATATATATATATATAAATATATATATATATATATATATATATATATATATATATATATATATATATATATATATATATATATATATATATATATATATTTATGTCGAGCCGATTAGGTAAAACTTGCGATTTTGGCTTAAATAGCAACGCTCTTCTTGCCATATAAGACAAGCGAAAATTTGGGTATACAATAATTTCGCAAAAATCATTCTGAACCTAACTAAAAAATATATTTCATTGTGTTTGTTTATTATTAAATTAATGTTAGCGTATCTAAAATATATTTAGTTGGGTTAGGCTAAATTAAATTGCGCTTGTTGTAATAAGGTTAGGTAGGATTTCAAATTTTTTCTTGGTACAAAATTATAAATTTTACAATAACATAAATGAAAAAAATATATCTTTAAACGTATAAGAAAATTTTAGAAAGGACTTAATTTTAGATGAGTTCTTGCTAATTGACCAGTTTTACCTAATCGGCACGACTATATATATATATATATATATATATATATATATATATATATATATATATATATATATATATATATATATATATATATATATATATATATATATATAAAAAAAAGTCGTGCCGATTAGGTAAAACTTGCGATTTTGGCTTAAATAGCAACGCTCTTCTTGCCATATAAGACAAGCGAAAATTTGTGTATACAATAATTTCGCAAAAATCATTCTGAACCTAACTAAAAAAATATATTTCATTGTGTTTGTTTATTATTAAATTAATGTTAGCGTATCTAAAATATATTTAGTTGGGTTAGGCTAAATTAAATTGCGCTTGTTGTAATAAGGTTAGGTAGGATTTCAAAGTTTCTCTTGGTACAAAATTATAAATTTTACAATAACATAAATGAAAAAATATATCTTTAAACGTATAGAGAAAATTTTAGAAAGGACTTAATTTTAGATGAGTTCTTGCTAATTGACCAGTTTTACCTAATCGGCACGACATATATATATATATATATATATATATATATATATATATATATATATATATATATATATATATATGTCGTGCCGATTAGGTAAAACTGGTCAATTAGCAAGAACTCATCTAAAATTAAGTCCTTTCTAAAATTTTCTTATACTATATAATATATATATATATATATATATATATATATATATATATATATATATATATATATATATATATATATATATATATATATGTCGTGCCGATTAGGTAAAACTTGCGATTTTGGCTTAAATAGCAACGCTCAAATTGCCATATAAGACAAGTGAAAATTTGTGTATGCAATAATTTCGCCAAAATCATTCTGAACATAACGAAAAAATATATTTCATTGTGTTTGTTTATTATTAAATTAATGTTAACGTATCTAAACTATATTTTGTTGGGTTAGGCTAAATTAAATTGGGCTTGTTGTAATAAGGTTAGGTAGGTTTTCATAGTTTCTCTTGGTACAAAATTATAAATTCTTACATTAACATAAATGAAAAAAATATATCTTTAAACGTATAAGAGAAAATTTTAGAAAGGACTTAATTTTAGATGAGTTCTTGCTAATTGACCAGTTTTACCTAATCGACGACATATATATATATATATATATATATATATATATATATATATATATATATATATATATATATATATATATATATATATATATATATATATATATATATATATATATATATATATATATATATATATATATATATATATATATATATATATATATATATATATATATATATATATATATATATATATATATATATATATATATATATATATATATATATATATATATATATATATATATATATATATATATATAATTAAGTCCTTTCTAAAAATTTCTCTTATACGTTTAAAGATATATTTTTTCATTTATGTTAGTGTAAGAATTTATAATTTTGTACCAAGAGAAACTTTGAAAACCTACTAACCTTATTACAACAAGAGCAATTTAATTTAGCTAACCCAACTAAATATATTTTAGATACGTTAACAATAATTTAATAATAAACAAATACAATGAATATATTTTTCGTTAGGTTCACAATGATTTTACAAAATTATTGCATACACAAATTTTCGCTTGTCGTATATGGCAAGATGAGCGTTGCTATTTAAGCCAAAATAGCAAGTTTTACCTAATCGGCAGACATATATATATATATATATATATATATATATATATATATATATATATATATATATATATATATATATATATATATATTATTATATATATATATATATATATATATATATATATATATATATATATATATACAAATTTCACTTGTCTTATATGGCAAGGTGAGCGTTGGTATTTAAGCAAAAATCGAAGTTTTACCTAATCGGCACGACATATATATATATATATATATATATATATATATATATATATATATATATATATATATATATATATATATATATATATATATATATATATATATATATAGTCGTGCCGATTAGGTAAACTTCGATTTTTGAAATACTAACGCTCACCTTGCCATATAAGACAAGTGAAAATTTGTGTATGCAATAATTTCGCCAAAATCATTCTGAACCTAACGAAAAAATATATTTCAATGTGTTTGTTTATTAATAAATTAATGTTAAAATATCTAAAATATATTTAGTTGGGTTAGGCTAAATTAAATTGCGCTTGTTATAATAAGGTTAGGTAGGTTTTCAAAGTTTCTCTTGGTACAAAATTATAAATTCTTACATTAACATAAATGAAAAAAATATATCTTTAAACGTATAATAGAAAATTTTAGAAAGGACTTAATTTTATGTGAGTTCTTGCTAATTGACCAGTTTTACCTAATCGGCACGACATATATATATATATCTATATAATTTTTTTTTCAACAAATCGCCCGTCTCCCACCAAGGCAGGGTGACCCAAAAAGAAAGAAAATGCCCAAAATGAAAATACTTTCATCAGCATTCAACACTTTCACCTCACTCATACATAATCACTGTCTTTGCAGAGGTGCTCAGATACGACAGCTGAGAATACGTCCCTCCCAACTGTCACTATCCCAGACCCCTCCTTTAAAGTGCAGGCATTGAACTTCCCATTTCCAGGACTCAAGTTCAACTAAATCAATTATCTGGTTTCCCTGAATTGCTTCACAAAATATTACCCTGCTCACACTCCAACAGCTCGTCAGGTCCCAAAAACCAATCGTCTCCATTCGCTTTTATCTAACATGCTCACACATGCTTGCAGGAAGTCCAAACCTATCGCTCACAAAACCTCCTTCACCCACTCCTTCCCTTTTCGAGGACAACGCTTACCCCGCCTTCCTTCCCCTACAGATTCAATTCATTCTACTTTTATTCATTCTCTCTAATTGACCAAACCCCCTCAACAACCCCTCCTCAGCCCTTTGACAAATACTTTTAGTAACTCCACACCTCCTCCTAATTTCCACACTCCGAATTTTCTGCATAATATTTACACCACAACGACACATTGCCCTTAGACAGGACATCTCCACTGCCTCCAGCCGCATCTTCGCCGCAGCATTTGCAACCCATGCTTCACACCCATATAAGTTTTGGTACAACTATACTATCGTACATTCCCTTCTTTCCCTCCATGGATAACGTATATTGTCTCCACAGATACCTCAACGCACCACTCACCTTTTTTCCTTCATCAATTCTATGGTTAACCTCATCCTTCATAAACCCATCTGCTGACGAGTCAACTCCCAAATATCTGAAAATATTTACTTCTTTCATAATCCGTCTCTCCAATGCGATATCCAATTTGTCTTTATTTAAATCGTTTGATACCCTCATCACCTTACTCTTATCTATGCTCACTTTCAACTTTCTACCTTTACACATCCTCCCAAGCTCGTCCACTAACCTTTGCAACTTTTCTTTAGAATCTCCCATAAGCACAGTATCATCAGCAAAAAGTAACTGTGTCAACTCTCATTTTGTATTTAATTTCCCATAATTTAATCCCACCCCTCTCCCCAACACCTAGCATTTACTTATTTTACAACCCCATCTATAAATATATTAAACTACCATGGTGACATCACACATCCCTGTCTAAGACTTACTTTTTCCGGGAAGTAATCTCCCTCTCTCCTAAACACCCTGACCTGAGCCTTACTATCCTCATAAAAACTCTTTACAGTATTCAGTAACTTACTACCTATTCCATACACTTGCAACATTTGCCACATTGCTCTCCTATACACTCTATCATATGCGTTTTCTAAATTCATAAATGCAATGAAAACTTCCCTACCTTTATGTAAATACTGTTCACATATATGCTTCACTGTAAACACTTGATCTACACATCCCCTACCCACTCTAAATCCTCCTTGCTCATCAGCAATCCTTCTCTCTATCTTACCTCTAATTCTTTCAGTAATAACCCTGCCATACACTTTACCTTGTATATTCAGTAAACTTATTCCCCTATAATTGTTACAATCTCTTTTATCCCTCTTCCCTTTATATAAAGGAACTATACATGGTATCTGTCAATCTCTAGGTACCTTCCCCTCTTTCATACATTCATTAAACAAAAATACCAACCACTCCAACACTATATCCACCCCTGCTTTTAACATTTATGTCATGATTCCGTCTGTTCCAGCTTCTTTACCCCCTTTCATTCTATGTAATGTTTCACGCACCTCCCCCACACTCACATCCTGCTCTTCTTCACTCCTAAACGATGTTATACCTCCATGGCCAGTGCATGAGATTTCCGCCTCCCTTTTTTTTCATCAACATTTAATAGTTCCTCAAAATATTCCCGCCATCTACCCAACACCTCCAGCTCCCAATCTACTAACTCCCCTACTCTATTTTTAACTGACAAATCCATTCGTTCCCTATGCTTCCTTTACTTGTTTATCTCACTTCAAAATTGTTTCTTGTTTTCATCAAAATTTCTTGACAGAGCCTCTCCCATTCTTTCATCTGCTCTCCCTTTGCACTTTCTCATCACTCTCTTCACCTTTCTTTTACTCTCCATATACTCTGCTATTCTGTTAACATTTCTGTTTTGTAAAAACCTTTCATGAGCCACCTTTTTCTCTTTTATCACACCCTTTACTTCTTCATTCCACCAGACTCCTCTTTCCTCCTGCACCCACCCTCTTATAGCCACAAACTTCTACCCCACATTTTAATACTGCACTTTTAAATTCTATCCCAACTCTCTTCAACCCCCCCACTACTCATACTTGCTCTAGCCCACCTTTCTGCCAATAGTTGCTTATATCTCACCCTAACTTCCTCCTCCCTTAGTTTATACACTTTTACCTCTCTCTTACTTGCTGTTGCCATTTTCTTTTTGTCCCATCTACCTTTTACTCTAACTATAGCTACCACCAAATAATGATCTGATATATCTGTTGCCCCTCTATAAACATGTACATCCTGAAGCTTACTCATCAACCTTTTATCCACCAACACATAATCCAACAAACTACTTTCCTTACGTGCTATATCATACCTTGTATATTTATTTATCCTCTTTTTCATAAAATATGTATTACTTATTACCAAACCTCTTTCTACACACAGCTCAATTAATGGTTCCCCATTTACATTTACCCCTGGCACCCCAAATTTACCTACTACTCCCTCCACAACATTTTTGCCCACTTTAGCATTAAGATCCCCCACCACAATTACTCTCTCACTTGGTTCAAAACTCCCCACACACTCACTCAACATTTCCAAAAATCTCTCTCTCTCCTCTACACTTCTCTCTTCTCCAGGTGCATAAACACTTACTATAACCCACTTTTCACATCCAACCTTTATTTTACTCAACATAATCCTTGAATTTAAACATTTATATTCCTTCTTTACCTGCCATAACTGATTATTCAACATTATTGCCACTCCTTCTTTAGCTCTAACTCTATTTGAGGTCAGTGGTCACGTGTGGTCATACTTGTCCTAAGCTGTCTGGGAATTAGCGTGGGGTGATACCGAGCACATGGCTCACTGCAGTGTTTTAGAATCTCAGGTTGAAGTGTTGAAGAAGGAGGTTCTACCTCTTCAGGAGGAAAATAGGAGGCTGAAGCTTCGCCTAGATGGGTGTGGGAGTGAGTGTGAGATGGTTGGAGCTGGTAAGGAGGAAATGGTTACCAACAGTGAAAGTGGCAGCCGCTTTAAGTGGCAAGTTGTTCACAATTCAGGAAGAAGAAAGATAAAGAAGGTTAACAGAGAAGATGTGAAGGTAGGAAATCGATTCTCTGTTCTCCAGGACGAGTATACTCCAGTGGGCAGTGATGGTAAAGGTACTACTTCCCCTGCTAATAGAGGTAAGAGAATTCTTGTGGTAGGTGACTCACAGGTAAGATATATGGACCGTGCTTTCTGTAATAGGAATAGGGAGGTGATAGAGAGGGTGTGCTTCCCTGGAGCTGGTGTTGGTGACATAGTCAACAGGTTGGATAATATCATGTCAGGTAATGGGAACAAGCCCATTATCTGTCTCAGTGCTGGTGGAAATGATATTGGGAAGGGTAGGAGAGAAGAGCTGCTGGATAAGTACAGGTCAGCTATAGAGCTAATCAAGTCTAAGGGAGGGTCCCAATATATGTAGCATCTTGCCTAGAAGGAGAGTGGGAAATGAATGGTTGTCTAGGGCAATTGGTGTAAAGTGCTGGCTAGACAGATACTGCAAGGAACTTGCAGTCCCATTCATTGACAACTGGGACAACTTTTATGGCAAACATGATATGTATGCAAGGGATGGGGTACATCTCTCTGGGACAGGGGTGGAAGCACTTGCCAACTCGATTGAGAGGGCCATTGCTGACATGCCTAGGATTTTAAACTGATAGAGGATAGAGGTATGGGTGTATGTGGGAAACAGTCAGTTTGCAACACTAGAGCTGAAAACAGTAAATTTATAAAAGAAATTCATCATAAATTTACAAATAAAGACAATGGATCAGGTCAGCAAACAAAGGGAGACAGCAGAGGGAAACAAGAGACTAGCTCCCTTAAGGTTTACTATACTAATAGCAGGAGTGTAAGAAATAAGATAGATGAGTTAAGATTAATTGCAAGTGCAGGAAACATAGATATTATTGCTATAACAGAGACCTGGCTCAATCTGAAAGATAGAGAGTTGCCTTCTGAATGTCACATACAAGGCTATAAATTATTCCACACTGATAGGAAGTGTTTTATTGTATTCTGCTCACTGCTTTATTTAACTCTTAACATCTCTAATAAAAATATATCCTTTGTTCATTTTTTAGTTTACCTCTTATATTGGCACCTTGAAGCAAGATTTGGAAATGTCTCATAATAGATCTTGCTACTGAACAAATAAAAAGCTGTTGGTAAAAATACTGTATTTAAATGTTGTTGTTGTAGGTTCGCCGGTATGTCCGGCCCGGGTCTGTATTTAAGGTGTTGTACAATGTACCTATCTTTGGACTTTGTGTGTGTGTGTGTGTGTGTGTGTGTGTGTGTGTGTGTGTGTGTGTGTGTGTACCTTCCACGCACCATACCCATCCAGCATTTCGCACTCCACTCCTACAGTCTACTTAGCCAGATGAATGCCAGTCAGGAGGAAGTGGCAGCCAGGAAATGGCACGGCTGGCAATATATATATATATATATATATATATATATATATATATATATATATATATATATATATATATATATATATATATATATATATATATTCGCTCATCAGCCCTCTGGATAATAGTTTTGGTAATTCCGCAACTCCTCCTAATTTCCAAACTCCGAATTCTCTGCATTATATTCACACCACACATTGACCTCAGACATGACATCTCCACTGCCTCCAGCCTTCTCCTCGTTGCAACATTCATCACCCATGCTTCACACCCATATAAGAGTGTTGGTATAACTATACTCTCATACATTCCCCTCTTTACTTCTATGGACAAAGTTCTTTGTCTCCACAGACTCCGAAGTGTACCACTCACCCTTTTCCCCTCATCATTTCTATGATTCACCTTATCCTTTCATAGACCCATCTGCTGACATGTCCACTCTCAAATATCTGAATACATTCACCTCCTTGATACTCTCTCTTTCTAATCTGATATCCAATCTTTCGTCACCTAATCTTTTTGTTATCCTCATCACCTTACTCTTTCCTATATTCACTTTCAATTTTCTTCTGTTACATACCCTACCAAATTCATCCACCAACCTCTGCAACTTCTATTCAGAATCTCCCAAAAGCACAGTGTCATCAGCAAAAAGCAACTGTGACAACTCCAACTTTGTATTTGATTCTTTGTCTTTTAACCCCACACCTCTTGCCAAGACCCTCGCATTCACTTCTCTTACAACCCCATCTATAAATATATTGAACAACCACGGTGACATCACACATCCTTGTCTAAGGCCTACTTTTACTGAGAAATAATCTCCCTCTCTCCTACACACTCTAACCTGAGCCTCACTATCCTCATAAAAGCTTTTCACTGCTTTCAGTAACCTACCTCCTATTCCATACACCTGCAACATCTGCCACATTGCCCCCCTATCAACCCTATCATACGGCTTTTCCAAATCCATAAATACCACAAAAACCTCTTTACCCTTATCCAAATACTGTTCCCCTATATGTTTCACTGCAAACACTTGGTCTACACACCCCCTACCTTTCCTAAAGCCACCTTGTTTATCTGCTATTCTGCTCTACGTCTTACTCTTAATTTTTTCAATATCCAGCTGTATATATATATATATATATATATATATATATGTCGTGCCGATTAGGTAAAACTGGCGATTTTGGCTTAAATAGCAACGCTCTTCTTGCCATATAAGACAAGCGAAAATTTGTGTATGCAATAATTTCGCAAAAATCATTCTGAACCCAACGAAAAAAATATATTTCATTGTGTTTGTTTATTATTAAATTAATGTTAACGTATCTAAAATATATTTAGTTGGGTTAGGCTAAATTTAATTGCGCTTGTTGTAATAAGGTTAGGTAGGTTTTCAAAGTTTCTCTTGGTACAAAATTATAAATTTTAACATTAACATAAATTAAAAAAATATATCTTTAAACGTATAAGAGAAAATTTTAGAAAGGACTTTATTTTAAATGAGTTCTTTCTAATTGACCAGTTTTACCTAATCGGCACGACATATGTATATATATATATATATATATATATGTCATGCCGATTAGGTTAAACTTGCGATTTTGGCTTAAATAGCAACGCTCACCTTGCCATATAAGACAAGTGAAAATTTGTGTATGCAATAATTTCGCCAAAATCATTCTGAACATAACGAAAAAAATATATTTCATTGTGTTTGTTTATTATTAAATTAATGTTAACATATCTAAAATATATTTAGTTGGGTTAGGCTAAATTAAATTGCGCTTGTTGTAATAAGGTTAGGTAGGTTTTCAAAGTTTCTCTTGGTACAAAATTATAAATTTTTACATTAGCATAAATGAAAAAAATATATCTTTAAACGTATAAGAGAAAATTTTAGAAAGGACTTAATTTTAGATGAGTGCTTACTAATTGACCAGTTTTACCTAATCGGCACGACATATATATATATATATATATGTGTATATATGTGTGTGTGTGTGTGTGTTTGTGTGTGTGTGTGTGTGTGTGTGTGTGTGTGTGTGTGTGTGTGTGTGTGTGTGTGTGTGTGTGTGTGTGTGTGTGTGTGTGTGTGTGTGTGTGTGTGTGTGTGTGTGTGTGTACCTTCCACGCACCATACCCATCCAGCATGTCGTACTCCACTACAGTCTACTTAGCCAGATGAATGCCAGTCAGGAGGAAGCGAGCAGCCAGGGAAATGGCACGGCTGGCAATACTAGGAGAGGCAAGTGTCGGTCGTGTTTACAGCTTTGTTGTCTGAACTCTAATGGTTTCCTCCGCAAACATGGCAGCTGCCCTGGTTCAGGATGTCCTCCTGTGGACAGTGATAACCCAGAGCCACTTCAGGCACCTGAACCCACTCCCACAGATCTCATCTCATCAGATAATATCTTGGAAGCAATTAAAGCAGCAGGTTCCAGGACACTCACACATATTCCCAAAGCAGTCCGTCCACACGCAGCTGGGAAACTTACGGACCTCTTAATAAAAGTAAACGATGGTTCTGCTATCCTAAATGCTCCACCAACCATCAATGCATGGAACAACTTGCTAAGTTTTGGCAATGTCTGCTTAGCTGTGCCGGAAAGAAGGGAAAAGAAGTTAGCCTCAATGATCATTAATTCTTTAAAACTTTCCTAGAGTTGATAACCTCATTTACCTTCCCCATCAATACATAAATGGGAGAGGCAGAACCCCCACTCACTCCACTGACGGCGAAAAAATCAGAGTCCAAGTGAGCAAGAAAATTGAAGAGAGCAACACAGTGGGAGCAATCAGAATTATCACCAGTGAAGATACAGTTGCCCCCAGGGATGCTGACACTGCTGAAGCACTTAGAGGAAAGCACCCTGCCAGGGAAACCAGGGGCACCAACAGTTCCAACACCTCTGTCCCCACTGTGGAACCATCGATTGTGCAAGACTCAGAAATTTACAAAGCAATAATGTCATTCCCGTCCGGCTCTGCTGGGGGTTACACTGGAATAAGGCCACAGCATTTAAAGGAAATGGTTAATCCAGTTATCTGGGAGATTGCAGAGACACTGCTTTCAGAGATCACAAGGTTAGTCAACAATTCCTTGGCTGGTCTGATTCCTGACGAAATTAAACCTTTATTTTTTTGGTGCATCACTTAGTGCCCTTAAAAAGAAGGATGGAGGAATTAGGCCAATCGCAGTGGGCAACACGTTTCGCCGCCTCGTTTCTAAAGCTGCTGTCAGAAGTATTCGCACAGAGGCAGCCATCATGCTTCAACCAAACCAGCTTGGCTTTGGGGTCTCTCAAGGAAGTGAAGCAGCGGTTCATGCAACAGGGGCGTATATCGACAACCTGCCTGAGGACAATTCAGTGGTTAAATTAGATTTCAAGAATGCATTTAATCTCATGAAAAGAGACGTGGTATTAGCATGAAATCACATCATCAGAGGGTGTCCAGCAAGGGGACCCTCTTGCACCATTTCTCTTCTGTATAGCAGTTAGGGAAATCACAGTCAGACTGACCAGTAAGCTAAACATCTGGTTCCTTGATGATTGCACACTAGCAGGTATAATGAAGTCCCTTCTAGATGATCTTACACAGGTGATGACATGGGGACAGGAAATGGGTCTCATCCTGAATCCATTCAAATATGAAATCATTTCAGTCAATCAACAAGTGATAGATGCAGTGAGATCAAAATTACCAGGAGCAACAGTCATTGCCCTTACAAATAGTGTCTTCCTGGGAGCACCTCTGGGAAGCGATGCCATTGACACAATTCTCAGGAAGAAACTGGAAGAATTGAGGAGAATGGAACAACGAATAGGCAATCTTAACACCCATGATGCCTTGTACCTTCTCACAAAATGCTTGAGTCTGCCCAGGTTGACATATTTCCTAAGATGTGCTCCTTCATATGATAACCATGTACTGCATGAATATGAACGTATCCAGAGGCAGATCTTTACTAAAGTACTTAACCTTATTCTAGAAGATGGACAGTGGGTCGAAGCTACACTCCTTGTTAGACTAGGAGGCATTGGTGTCGGCAAGTCATCTCAGAATGCTCTACCTGCTTTCCTGTCTTCATGCATTGCATCTAGAGGGCTTGTAGCAGCGATTCTCCCTGAACATCTTAGGGACAAGATTGGAATCCATGACCAAAAGTTCGTTGGCAGACCCAGGATCTGGGATAATCTAACGGGCTCTGAAACCAGGCCTGATCCCCCCAACAACTACAAACAGTCGAACTGGGATGGCCCAATAGTAGATAATATAGCCTCAACAATGGTTCAGAGTGTGTCAGGGAAGGATAGAGCCCGCCTCCCGGCAGTGAGAGCTCATCATGCAGGGGACTTTCTGTTGGCTGTTCCCAACTCCAGCCTTGGCACACGCCTCGACCCACAGACCATCCATATTTGTGTTGCCATTCGACTTGCCGCCCCTATTCTCGCCGAAAACAGGTGTATTTGTTGCAGTCAAGCAGCAGACCGATTCGGGTACCATGGTCTTGTGTGTCGTAAATCCGAGGGAAAGATTGCAAGACATGAAGAGCTTAATAACATTATCAAGTGGAGCCTCACAACAGCCGGATGCCCAGCAGTAAGGGAGCCACCCCAACTATGCAGATCTGATGGCAGCCAAAAGCGTCCAGATTGTATCACCCTTCAAGCCTGGACAGACGGCAAGCAGGCGGTGTGGGACTACACATGTGCATCTCCCTTGGCTGATACCTATCTCCAATACACCAGGGAGGAAGGAGGAGAGCTGCCACCTTCAGTGAGTCCCAAAAGTCGATAAAATATGGAGAAATTGCCCATCATTATATGTTTGTTCCCATAGGTTCGGAGACCCTTGGCTCATGGGGAAAGAGTGCATCTAAGTTCCTCAAGGAGCTGGGCAAAAGACTCAACAGTGTAACTAGGGATCCCAGGGCAGCTAGTTTTCTGTTCCAGCTACTCAGCACTGCTGTTCAGAGGGGTAATACATGCTGTATTTTGGGCACGCGCCCCAGCACTGAGGAGCTGGACGAGATTTTCGCATTATAATCAGTGACAAACATGTAACCATATGTACTAGACATGTATCTCTCACACCTCATGTACTGTATATGCCATCTTTATATCAACAATGTATCTCTTAAATCTTTTGTACCATATTATGTAATAAAATATACCTATTGGTAAAAAAAAAAAAAAGAATGAAAAGATGGGGTGGAAGGGGAAGTGGAATATTCAATTGGCTTCAGGAAGAAATCCGAATATTCTTCCTTGAAGCCTTTTTACCCACTTCTCAGAGGGTATGGGTCCCATAATTTGCTCCAGAGGTGGACCCCATCATATATATATATATATATATATATATATATATATATATATATATATATATATATATATATATATATATATATATATATATATATATATATATATATATATATATATATATATATATATATATATATATATATATATATATATACATATATATATATATATATTTATGTATATTTATGCCGCCCCCATACTCACCGAACATAGGTGTATTTGCGGCAGGGCGACGGCTGACCAATTCGGACTTCATGGTCTAGTGTGTCACACATCAGAAGGGAAGTATGCTAGACATGAGGAGGCCAATGACATCATAAAGAGAAGCCTCGCCACAGCCCGTTGCCCAGCTCAACGGGAACCCCAAGTGCAGAGGTCTGATGGAAGTCAAAAGCGTCCTGATGGAGCCACCATGCTACCCTGGAAGGATGGTAAGCAGATTGCTTGGGACTACACCTGTGCTGCCACATTGGCAGACACCTACCTGCCACACTCCTTAGCCGAAGGGGTAGAGCTGCCAGCCACAGGGAGACCCAGAAGACCCGCAAATATGAAGACCTTCCCTCTTGCTATAACTTCATCCCAATAGGGTCGGAGACCCATGGAGCATGGGGCAAGTGTGCTCTAAAGTTTCTCAAGGAGCTGGGTGGAAAACTCATCATAGAAACCAAGGACCACAGGGCGACCAGTTTCTCTTTCAGAGACTCAGTGTTGCGATCCAGAGGGAAATGCCTGCAGTATTCTGGGCACGCGGCCCACTGCCGGGGAGTTGGACGAAGTATTTGACATGTAGCTCTGAGTTATCTATGTTGTTTTACTCCCATTGTATATATATATATATATATATATATATATATATATATATATATATATATATATATATATATATATATATATATATATATATATATATATATATATATATATATATATATATATATATATATATATATATATATATATATATATATATATAAAATATATATATATATATATATATATATATATATATATATATATATATATATATATATATATATATATATATATATATATATATATATAATATATATATATATATATATATATATATATATATATATATATA
>WNWK01035534.1:0-19709 GCA_009830355.1 Cherax destructor | reverse complement strand
TTTGGAGACATGACAAAATGCTTCAGTATCAACCTACGCTATTTATCTAAGACAATTGTCTAATATGACTTAATAAACAATATTAATAACATAGAAACATGATATGCACTCTAGAATAAATAAAATATGTCATTAAGTATGTGACGAGTGTGGTGGTGGTGGTGTTGTTGGGATTGTGAGGGCCACTGACAGTATGAGCTGTATAGTAGTGGTGGCCACTAGTCACACTGAAACACCACTAATCACACTGAAACAATGTGCATATGTAATTTATAAATAAGAAATATTTACACTTTAGTTTATAAATAAGAAATATTTACACTTTATAAATAAGAAATATTTACACTTTATAAATAAGAAATATTTACACTTTATAAATAAGAAATATTTACACTTTATAATTAAGAAATATTTACACTTTATAATTAAGAAATATTTACACTTACCTTGGAAGAGATGCTGGCAGAGGGTGGCGTATGTTGTATGGTGTCCCTATATACCTCCAACAGCATTGGAGTTAGTTTCGTGTTGTCCTTTTTCTATCGCTTAATTGCTTAACTTACTTCCTACACTGTTAATTCTACACTTTATCACTGGCTGCCACTATAGCCTTTATCGACTCCTGCTGCTTTAGTATAGTACATATTGTAGAATCATTGAAGAAGGCACATTCTCCCCTCTCTCTTCCTAATCCACTTCAGTACTTTACTACGAGTTCTTTCTTGAATTCTATCATGTTTCTCACCTTCTTTACCAAAGGGCTGGCATTAGGAGCTTTCTTTGGGCCCAAGGTGGCTTATTTAGCAGTCAAACACAATAATCAAGCTCAAAAAACAATGCATTATTACAAAATGTTTCGTATGACCTCGCAGGGTTATGTTCCCTCGCTGAGAAACCATGCCAGACTGAATCAGAATGCGTGTACTCACCTGTTTTTACTCACCTCTTTATGGTTGCAGGGGCCGAGTCATAGCTCCTGTCCCCACCTCTTCACCGTTTGCTACTAGGTCCTCTCTCTTCCTGCTCCATGAGCTTTATCAAACCTCGTCTTAAAACTATGTATGGTTCCTGCCTCCACTACATCACTTTCTTAGCTATTCCACTTCCTGACAACTCTGTGACTGAAGAAATACAGTGGAACTTCTACTTATGAATTTAATCCGTTCCGTGACCTTGCTCGCATCTCGATTTGCTTGCTTATTGAGTCAATTTTCCTTATTTAAATTAAATGAAATGGAATTAATCCGTTCTGGCTCTCAAAAGGCAAGACAAGATACTTCAATATTTCGCTAATATCATCTATACGGCTTATTTATCTATCACAATTCATCTAATATGACGTAATAAACAATATAAATAACATAGAAACCTGATATGTATATACAGTGGTCCTTCGACTAACGAACTTCATCCATTCCAGGAGCTAGTTCTTAACACAACAGTTCATAATTTGAAACCTTATTTCCCATAAGAAGTAATGTAAATACAATTAATCCGTTTCCATCCAAACATTTTCACCAAAAATTCATTTTTTTAAAGAATAAAGACTATAGTTTTACATACAGAAAACAGTGAGAAATAAATATAAAGCACTAATTATAATGGACAAATGAACAGTTAAATAAGTTTTACCTTTATTGAAGACTCTTTTTGGCGTATGAGAGAGTTTGTTTGGAGGCAGGACAAAATAGTCCTTCAATATGACAATAATATCAACTCTACAGCATATTTATCTAGCACAATTCATCTAATATGACATAATAAACAATATTAATAACATAGAAACATGATATAAACTCTAGAATGAATAAAACATGTCATTACGAATCTGGAAGGACTGGTGGAGTGTGTGTTGGTGTTATTGTTGGGTATAAGGACTGGTGGAGTGTGTTGGTGTTGTTGTTGGGTATAAGGAGGAGATGGTGGCAGACGATGGCGCTCTTCTCAGTGTCCCTATAATCTCAAACAACATTGTATCAAAGTTGAGAAACTGCAACATTTGCAACCTATATTCTGATAATATAAGCAATTCTAAGACATATTTATTTGTGTTTATTTTTAAAGTTTATTTATTTTTGGGTCATAAAATGGCCTTTTTGGTGGAATCAAATTTAAGGCCAATCCCAACAAAGGTTAAACTATAGGTGACAGATTTGCATCAGATTTGATGCAAGTCCTGACAATGGTACATGTCTAAAAGAATCATAACAGCCACTTATAACTGATAATAAAAGGCATATATGTATATACATTTAAGGTTTATTAATAAACAACTGGGTTAAACCAAAGGGACAGTAACTTGATTTCAATAATTTTAACACATTTATAGTATTTGACATTATACAAAAATTGCAAAAATGTTACAAAAATATGGATATGGCACCAAATGAGTATCCTTTCTGTATTTATTGTGACAAACATTTTTATCAGAGGTATTTATGCATCTTGTTTCTTATGGAATTCCGAAACAATTTCTGGTTGAGTTTAGACATAGATTAACCTTTCAGAAGGAACAAAAAAGGACGAGTAGATCCTTTTGTCGTTGGTGTTGCAATGTTTACATGAAAGCCTCTTTGTAGAAACTGGCCAGTGAGGTAGTGTTCATCATATCTTGTATCCTCATGATTTCTTTTTCCATAGCGAATGAAATTTTCTTCAATTGAAGAAGACCGTTAAGTTGAACAACTTGGAGAGGATCTCATGCTCCTTGGGATTCCCTCGGTTGGCTTTCTTGCTGAATGGGAGATGGAAAAAAAGAACTCCTTGAGGTTCATGTATTTCTCTTTCAGAGCAGCACAGTTATGCCTGTACAACAACCAGCCATTGGCACAACAAAGATCTATGACATATCCAAACAGCCTCATGTACCAGCGTTTTGCTTTGAGTGGAGACTTGTAGAGGTGCACCTACATATCATTCTTATCTATGCCTCCCATATGGGCATTATAACTCTATGACTACAGGACAGTCAATATCCACCTTTTGTTTGTTCTCTTTGTTGTACCTTCTAGTAGACAAATCATTGCTTTGTGCTCATGGCGCCATGAAAACCATGCTTTTTCAGCCTCTCATGTGATGCTGTCGCGGTATAGGGTTAACTTACTTAACCCTTAAACTGTCCACACGTAGATATACGTTCACTCGCGTAGCTGACCGAGTATTTTGAGAAAAAAATAAATTGTTCGTTTTCTTTAAAATGAAGAGTGCATTTTGTTTGTCATTCCCACATTTTGTAATACTACACACACTGAGTGCACAGACCCATTCTCTAATCTCTAGGCAAATCAGGCTTATCGTGACAAGGTTAAAAGCATTTGAAAAAAAACGTAGATCTACGTTCGGTCAGCTACGCAAGTGAACGTATATCTACATGTGGACAGTTTAAGGGTTAAGTAAGTAAGTTTATTCAGGTACAGTGGACCCTCGGTTAACGGCCAACTCGGTTAGCAGCCGGTTTTACAGCTCCCGGTTAGCGGCCGTTATTCCAGTTAGCGGCTGTATTGGACGCGTCAACCCGCCTGCTGGGGACACTTGCGCTTCAGTTTGTTTGTGTCTCTCGGTACGTAAGGAAGCTTCTGCTCATTCATACAAACATTTCGCTTGTTTTCCATTGTTTTTTGCCAGTGCAACTGCGAAATAAGTAACCATGGCTCCCAAGAAAGTTCCTAGTAAAGTTCCTGTGGCAAAGAGAGTGAGAAATACCATGGAATTTAAGAGAGAAATGATTGAGAAATATGAGAGTGGTATGCGGGTGCTGGAACTTGCCAGGATGTTTGGGAAAAACAAATCAACAATTACAACCATCCTGTCAAAGAAAGAACAGATCAAGGTGGCTGATGTTGCCAAAGGAGTAAATGTGCTTACGAAACAAAGGTCACCAATAATGGAACAAATGGAAAAGTTATTATTATTGTGGATTAAAGAAAAACAAATGGTGGGAAACAGTTTAGTGGAGTCTGTTATTTGTGAGAAGGCAAGGCGTTTGCATGAAGTTCTTGTGAAGAAAACTCCTGGAACAAGTGCTGCTGGTAGTGAATTTAGGGCCAGCAAAGGCTGGTTTGAGAGATTTAAGAAGCGTTGTGGCATACACAGTGTTGTAAGGCATGGTGAGGCTGCAAGTTCAGACAAACATTATGCTGAAAAGTTTGTGCAGGATTTCAGGACTACATAAAGAGTGAAAATCTGAAACCCCAACAAGCGTTTAACTTTGACGAAACAGACCTCTTTTGGAAAAAAATGCCAAGGAGGAAAAAAGAACATAAGAACATAAGAAAGGAGGAACACTGCAGCAGGCCTGTTGGCCCATACTAGACAGGTCCTTCACAATCCATCCCACTAACAGAATAATTGCCCAACCTAATTTTCAATTCTACCCAAGAAATAAGCTTTGAAGACTGCCAGGACACAAGCCTATGAAAGACAGGCTAACTCTCATGTTGTGTAGCAATGCAAGTGGGGATTTCAAAGTGAAGCCTTTACTCGTGTATCACTCTGAAACTCCCAGAGTGTTCACGAAACACAATGTTCACAAGAAAAGATTGTGTGTGATGTGGAAATCAAGTCAAAATGCATGGATCACAAGGTCAATTTTCAAAGATTTGGTTAATGATGTGTTTGGCCCAAGTGTTAAAAATACCTTCAGGATAACAATTTGGGACTCAAGTGCCTCCTGGTACTGGACAATGCTCCTGCACATCCTCCAGACTTGGAAGACCAAATGTCTAGGGACTTCAAATTTATAAAAGTGAAGTTCTTGCCTCCTAACACCACTCCTCTTCTCCAGCCCATGGACTAGCAGGTCACTTCTAATTTCAAGAAACTGTACACCAAAGCAGTGTTTCAGAAGTGCTTTGAAATGACCTCAGACACTGAATTGACCCTTAGAGAGTTCTGGAAGATTCACTTCAATATCTACAACTGCATAGGCCTTATAGGTAAGGCTTGGGAGGGAGTGACTACCAGGACTTTGAACTCTGCTTGGAGACCACTGTGGCCAGATTGTGTCCAACAGAGGGATTTTGAAGGATTTGCAGCTGACGACCCTCTGCCTGTTGTGGAAGATATTATGACATTGGGGAACAGCCTGGGGCTGGAGGTGAGTGGTGAGGATGTGGAAGAGTTGATGGAGGACCACAGGGTAGAGCTAACAACTGAAGAGCTGCAAGAGCTTCATCTGGAACAGCAACTGACCACAGCTCAGGAACTTGCTTCAGAAAGGGAGGAGAAGGAAAAGGAAGAGAAGGAGGTGCCTTCTGCAGAGATTAAGGAAATTTGTTCTATGTGGACTAAGGTGCAGACATTTGTTGAAAAACACCATCCTGACCAAGCTGAAACAAGCCATATCTGCAACATGTTTAGTGACATAACCTTGGCCCACTTCAGGGATATGTTAAAGAGGCCCCAGAAACAGAGCACTCTGGACACTTATTTTTCTAGACAAGGTTCTAGTGACTCTCAAGCTGGTCCTAGTGGCATTAAAAGAAAAAGAAGGGAAGTAACCCCAGAGAGGGACTTGTTACCTGAAGTCCTTTTGGAGGGGGATTTCCCTTCCAAAAAGTAACTCCTGTCTATTTCCTCCTCCCTATCTTCCAGAAGCCAGCATTAGTCTTCAATAAAGGTATGTAATACTAATTTAATTGTTAAAGAAATTTTTTTGTGTGAATATTTTTGTCTGGAATGGATTAATTGTATTTACATTAATTCTTATGGGGAATATTAATTCGGTTAAAGGCTATTTCGGTTAAAGACCTAGCTCCTGGAACGGATTACGGCCACTAACCGAGGGTCCACTGTATACACAAATCCAGTTATATGTACATAGATTATCATACATAGCAGCATATGTGTAGAAAACCTAGGATAACCCAAAAAAGTCAAGACAGAGTGACTTATTTCCATTGCTACACTTTATCACTGGCTGGTGCTATAGCCTTTATCGACTTGTGAAGCTTCTTTGGACCCATTGTGACTTATTTCACAGTGACAATCACTTAACCAACAATAAACACAACAAAAGTATTGTGAATGTTTGAAAGAGCGCGCTGGGTAATGTTCTCTCAAGTGTAAACAACGCTTGGCGTCCTGTCTGCCTCACCGCGCAAGCGCAGGGCAGGTGGACAGGTCTGGTACGGTTCACTACATGAGTAAATGTTCGCTACATGAGAAAAATATTTTGCGAAAAAAGCGTTTGTTACACGATTTGTTCGCTATATGGAGCGTTTGTTAGGCGGGGTTCCACTGTACTCTAGAATGAATAAGATATGTTATTATGTGACAAGTGGAGGCGGCTATAACTGCTCCCGCATTTTTGTGGTATGCACTGCCATCTAGTGACGGATTTTCGAAGCCGTGTATTATTATAATTATTATTACACATGTATAGTATATTATTATTATACATGTATTATAATTATACATGTAGTGAGGTAGTGAGTAGAATGAAAGGGGGTAAAGCAGCTGGGATTGATGGGATAAAGATAGAAATGTTAAAGGCAGGTGGGGATATAGTTTTAGAGTGGTTAGTGTTTTTATTTAGTAAATGTATGGAAGAGGGTAAGGTACCTATGGATTGGCAGAGAGCATGCATAGTTCCTTTGTATAAAGGCAAAGGGGTCAAATGAGAGTGTAAAAATTATAGGGGAATAAGTCTGTTGAGTATACCTGGTAAAGTGTATGGTAGAGTTATTATTGAAAGAATTAGGAGTAAGATGGAAAGCAGGCTAGCAGATGAACAAGGAGGCTTTAGGAAGGGTAGGAGGTGTGTAGACCAAGTGTTTGCAGCGAAACATATAGGTGAACAATATTTAGATAAGGGTAAAGAGGTGTTTGTGGCATTTATGGGTTTGGAAAAGGCATATGATAGGGTGGATAGGGGGGCAATGTGGCAGATGTTGGAAATGTATGGAATAGGAGGTATGTTATTGAAAGCGGTGAAAATTCTTTACGAAGATAATGAGGCTCAGGTTAGAGTATGTAGGCGAGATTGAGATTTTTTCCCAGTAAAAGTAGGCCTTAGACAGGGATGTGTGATGTCACCGTGGATGTTCAATATATTTATAGATGGAGTTGTAAGAGAAGTGAATGCTCGGGTGTTGGCAAGAGATGTGGGGTTAACCCTTTCAGGGTCCAAAGGGGGTCTCCGAAACTTGTTCTCAGGGTCCAAGAATTTAAAAAAAAAAAAAAAAAATATTTTTTTCTTATGAAATGATAGAGAATCTTTTTCTGATCATAACGCCACAAAAATTATGAAATTTGATCAAAAACTAACGGAATTATGCTTTTGTGAAGTTGGCGGTAGCCATGACACTTAAGCATCGGCAATTTCGCCCACTTTGAGCCCTATTTTCGGCAAATTCCAATGTTTCAGTCAACTAAAATTATAGCTATTTCGCTAGAACTCCATTTCGTCTATCGATTGAGTACAAGAAACCGCCTATTTACCAATTACAACTACCCAAAATAGTGGTCAGAAAATGGCAATTTGGCCAATTTCACACAAATTTCAAACGATGCCAATTTCAAAATAGGGTCCAGAATAAACAAGGCAGACATTCCTGGCACTAAAATAACGTCTTCTCTGTTCATTAGTCACGTTTCCAGGCCCCTGTTACATTACTTTTGCTTTTCATTTTGAATTTTTATTCTCACAAAAAATAGAAGATGTACTGTTATGTATACAACTACATCACTGTAAAATTGGATAAATAACATTAGAGCACTTGTGCATGAATATTAGACTTGCCAGTTGATGTGTATTGGATGCATGGTGTGATTTGTTTACTTTTGAACATCGTCAAAATTGAACATTTTCGCTACTTTGAGCTCAATTTCAAAGTACTTGTCGTTGTCAAACCAATCAAAATCATCACCATTTCTGTAATATATCTTCCAATCTATCAAATGAGACCAAGAAAACGAGAATACATCAATAAATACCATAACGAAAATAGACTGCAAAGTCGCTGTTTTAAACCAGAAACACCGTCAGAGTTTTTTTTTCCTCATTATGCACTGTGTGGTGCAGGAATTTTTTTATACTGCGCACACTGACCACACAGACCCATTCTATCACATCTAGGCCCAACAGCCTGTTTCTGCTTGATTTGAGGGCGCTAGAATTTAGGCGTACTAGTACGTCAATAACCCCAGGGCGTAAGCTGTACTAGTACGTCAATAACCCCAGGGCGTAAGCCGTACTAGTACGTCAATAACCCTGAAAGGGTTAAAAGATAAAGAATCTAACACAAAGTGGACGAGTTTGGTAGGGTATGTAAAAGAAGAAAATTAAAAGTCAATACAGTGGACCCTCGGTTATCGGCCGTAATCTGTTCCAGAAGCTCGGCCTAACACCGAAATGGCTGATAACCGAAATAATATTTCCCATAAGAATTAAAGTAAATACAATTAATCAATTCCAGACAAAAATATTCACCAAAAAAAAAAAAAAAATTTTTTTAACAATTAAATCAGTATTACATACCTTTATTGAAGACTAATGCTGGCTTCTGGAAGATAGGGAGGAGGAAAGAGGGAGGAGTTATTGTTTGGAAGGGGAATTTCCCTCCATAAGGAATTCAGATAGCAAAGCACTCTCTGGGGTTATTTCCCTTCTTTGTCTTTTAATGCCACTAGGACCAGCTTGAGAGTCACTACACCAACTATACTCCCTGCATGCCTGCTACACCCCTGCCTTCCTGCTACACTCCCTGCATGCCTGCTACACTCCCTGCATGTCTTCTACACTCCCTGCATGCCTGCTACACTCCCTGCATGCCTGCTACACTCCCTGCATGCCTGCTACACTCCCTGCATGCCTGCTACACTCCCTGCATGCCTGCTACACTCCCTGCATGCCTGCTACACTCCTGCATGCCTGCTACACTACCTGCATGCCTGCTACACTCCCTGCATGCCTGCTACACTCCTTGCCTCTATGCCTGCCCGCCTTGAATTCTATTGTGTTTCTCACTTCCTTTACCAAAGGAACTTTACTAAGAACTTTCTTTGGAGCCATGGTTACTTATTTCGCAGTTGCACTGAAAAAAAACACATCAAAAACAATGGAAAATAAGCGAAATGTTTGGATGAATGAGCAGAAGCTTCCTTACACACTGAGAGACACAGCCAGACTGATGCGCATGCGTCCCCAGCCGGCGGATGGATGCGTCCCATATGGTTGATCACTGAAATAACGGCCGATAACCGGAAGCCGAAAAACCGGCCTATAACCGAGTTGGCCAATAACAGGAATGGCCTATAACCGGGGGTCCACTGTACAGGAAAGAGTAAGGTGTGGAGGAGGTGAATGTGTTCAGATATTTGGAAGTGGATGTGTCAGCAGATGGGTATATGAAGGATGAGGTGAATCATAGAATTAACGAGTGGAAAAAGGTGAGTGGTACACTGAGGAGTTTGTGGAGACAGAGAACTTTATCCATGAAGGCAAAGAGGGGAATGTATGAGAGTATAGTTATACCAACACTCTTGTATGGGTGTGAGACATGGGTTGTGAATGTTGCAACAAGGAGAAGGATGGAGACAGTGGAGATGTCATGTCTGAGGGCAATGTTTGGTGTGAATATAATGCAGAGAATCCGTAGTTTGGAGGAGGTGTGGGATTACCAAAACTATTATACAGAGAGCTGAGGAGGGGTTATTGATATGGTTTGGACATATAAAGAGGATGGAACAAAATAGAATGACTTCAAGAGTGTATAAATCTATAGTGAAGGGAAGGGGGGGTAGGAGTCGGCCTAGAAAAGGTTGGAGGGAGGGGGTAAAGGAGGTTTTGTGTGCGAGGGGCTTGGACTTCCATCAAGCATGCGTGAGCGTGTTAGATAGGAGCGAATGGAGACAAATGGTTTTTAGAATTTGATGTGCTGTTGGAGTATAGGCAAGGTAACATTTATGAAGGGTTTCAGGGAAACCGGCAGGCCGGACGTGATTCCTGGTGATGGGAAGTACAGTGAAGGAGTTAGTTAGTTTAATATCTTTATTATGCACCCCATACCCATCCTGTGGGCGGTAGTCAAAAGATTACTGAGGTACATAATTGGTCCATTGACTGGACTCCAAAGTTTTGATAGCTGAACAAGTTACAGCGGTAATGAACTAGATCTGGTCACAGTTATGACAAGTTACAAAGGTAATGAGCTCCATGTAGAGCTGGTCACACTCATGACAAGTTACAAAGGTAATGAACTAGAGCTGGTCACAATCATGACAAGTTACAAAGGTAATGAGCTCCTGGTAGAGCTGGTTACAATCATGACAAGTTACAAAGGTAATGAATCATAATCACATCATATATAGTTACAATGATGAACAAATTACACATACACACACATGTATACATACACACACACACACACACAAGCACATACAACAGGCCCAGTTTTCAATCGACATGTGCATAGGACAAAATGGTAATCAATACACATACATACACATGCACACACACAGTGAAGGAGGGGTGTTAATGTTGCAGTTTTGTAGCTGTAGTGTGGGCACACCTCTGGCAAGACAGTGATGGAGTGAATGATGATGAAAGTTTTTCTTTGTCAGGCCACCCTGCCTTGGTGGGAAACGGCCTATGTGTTAATAAAAAAAAAAATATTGTTATTATTATTATATATTTTTATACTATTATTATTATACATATTATTATTACAGTGGTACCTTGAGTTTCGAACTTAATCCATTCCAGGAGCTAGTTCTAAAGTCGAAGCAATATTACCCATAAGAAATAATGTAAATCTAATTAATCCGTTCCTTCTGTCAGGAGGCATGACAAAATAGTACTTCAATATGACGCTATTATCAACTCTACGGCTTATTTATCTATCACAATTCATGTAATATGACATAATAAACAATATAAATAACATAAAAACCTGATATACACTTTAGAATGAATAAAATATGTATGCCATTAAGTATGTGGTGGCGGGCATTCTTGCTCCAGCTTTGAAAACGTCTTCCCATTGTTTCCTCCTTCAGACGTGTTAGTATAAGAGAAAACGGAGTTTGTAATGCTAACTGCATTAGATCATTTCATTCATAAGAAAACCATAATCTACAAATGAACTGGTGTACATACACCATTTACATACCTTGCAGAAAATAGGCAGAGCAGCTTATGTTTTCAGGAGTTTATTTAGTTCCTTCCTTTTTCTATCGCTTAATTGCTACACTTTGTCACTTGAAGATGCCATATTAATAATGATAATAATAACAATAATAATAACTCTGAGGCACATTAATAATGATAATAATAACACAACAATAATCACTCTGAGGCATATAAAACGTTAATATAGACATTTTGCTTAATCCATCTTTGATATTTTTTCAAAATTATATACAGTAGACCGTCATTTAGCACGGGTTTATGTGGCATGATTGAAGGATTGCGGCACAATTTTATCTAACACTACGTAAAATTAACTTTACACGGTTCGCGGGAGGGGAAAAAATTTTGAGCGCGCGGTCGCCCGCGGTTGGTTACACCATTGAGTCAGTGGGGTAGACCTACTGCTATCCCCTGCCACCCTCACTCACCCACATCACCCTCCCAGCCTTCAGTTTGGTTCATACACGTGCAGGACGACAATAATCGGGATGCTCGCTGTGTTTATTTACATACATTTTCTCATTTTCATTGCATTTTGATAAATCTGCCAAGCAATCATGGCACCCAGTAAGCATACAAGTGTTCCTGAAAGTGACAAGAAAAGGTTTAAACATTCAAGTCTAGGAATTACCAAGAAAACTGAGACTGACTTGACTTGACTGTACACACACAACCCGCACATAGAAGAGAGGAGCTTACGACGACGTTTCAGTCTGACTTGGACCATTTACAAAGTCACACTAACACACAGAACAGGTAGAAGGGGTATTTATAGGCAGTAGACAGGGGAGGGCACAACAGAGTGGTGGAGTAATAGGGGAAGTAGTAGTGGAAGTAGTAGTAGTGGAGTCAGTCATATTCTGGGAGAGAGGAGCACTGCAATACAGCTGGCTGCACGCATAGGGTAAGGACAAGAGCACAGCGGGGGAAAAAATGTAGAAAATAAAGTAAAGAAGGACAAATACAAGGAGAAAGAAAGAGGAGAAGGGGGAAGAGATAGAAGGGGAAAGAATCATGTTAAGTCACGGGTGTTCTGAATTTTGGAGCATTTAACAATGTAATGGGAGAGGAAAGCATCTACAGAGACAAAGCCAGGGCTAAGATTCATACAGGGAAAGTTGTATATAAGGGAGGATTCAACCAGACGGCGACTGTGAAAGTTAGACGTAGGGTAGACAGTTATAGCAGAAGACCAATCAATAGGATGACTGTGATCTCTGACATGACAGAAAAAAGCATTATTGGTGTCGACAAGCCTAACACTATTTTTGTGCTCACCGCATTTGTGATCCTCAGTTCCTTGAAGCAGAAATTTCTACTCTTTATAATTCATTTTCCTGTCTTGGCTACCCTTCCCATTTCATAGACTCTGCTTTCTCTCGTGCCAAACGGACTTTCTTCTCTCCTAAACCCCCTACTCCTGGGAATGCTCCTGTCCTCTGCCTTCCCTACATCTCTGGTCTCTCTAATCTCAACAACTCTCTCCGTTCCTTAGACATTAAACTTACCTTTTGCCAGACTAACACTCTTCGCACTAATCTAGTTCATACCTCCCCTCCCTCTATAGATTCTCCTGGTGTCTACTCTATTTCTTGTTCCTCCTGTCCTCTTCAGTACTTTGGAGAAACTGGCCGATCTTTTTCTGACAGACTTAGGGAGCACAAAAATAGTGTTAGGCTTGCCAACACCAATAAGGCTCTTTTCTGTCATGTCAGAGATCACAGTCATCCTATTGATTGGCCTTCTGCTAAAACTGTCGACCCTAGGTCCTCTTTGGCATTTTCTTCCAAAAGAGGCCTGTTTCGTCACAATTGAAGACTTGTTGGGAAGGAATCCTTCAGCCTCTATGTACTCCTTGAATTCATCAACGAATTCTTCGGCCCCACGTTTGTCTGAACTTGCAGCCTCACCATGCCTTACAACACTGTGTATGCCACTACGCTTCTTGAATCTGTCGAACCAGCCTCTGCTGGCCTTAAATTCACTAACATCAGCACTAGTTCCAGCATTTTCTTTACGAAATCCGCATGTACCTGCCTTGCCTTTTGGCAAATGATCAACTCCACAACCCTATCTCCTGCTGATTGTTTTTCGTTAATCCACACCAACAACAACTTCTCCCCATCTTCGAGTGTTTGAGATCTCTGTTTCGTTAGCATATTCACCCTTTCGCAACTTTAGCTTCCTTGATTTTTACTCTCTTTGCCAGGATGGAAAAAATTATTGATTCCAACTTCCCATACATCTTGGCAGGCTTGGCTAAACGTACACCACTCGTATTTTTCTACAATCTCTTTCTTTAATTCTGTCGTGTTTCTCAATTTCTTTCTAAAGGGCTGGCAATAGGAACTTTCTTTACCTGGAGTTTACCTGGAGAGAGTTCCGGGGGTCAACGCCCCTGCGGCCCAGTCTGTGACCAGGCCTCATGGTGGATTGCTCCACCATGGCTTATTTCGCAGTCACAATCAGCAAACAAGCACAAAAATGGCAAAATTTTTCGGATGAATGCTCACTCAACCAGTGACAAAGCGAGACTGAGGCAGCATCCTGGCGGGTGGACGCATCTGATACGTGAGATTCCCGGGACAAGGTCCGAAATTCGAAGCAAAATTTTGCACAAAAAAGTGTCTGAAATCCGAAAAGTCCAGTATCCGGTACTTGCAAAATCCAGGGTTCTACTGTATTACAGAAATATGAAGGTTTAACCCTTTGAGGGTCCATGCAGTAGTTCTACAGCTTTGAAGCCAGTGTCAGTGTCGTAGTTCTACACCATAAACTCAGCTCCCTCAGATAAGCTATGAGCAGTAAATTTGATATAAGATAATGGGTGTATGCAGCAAGTGTGCAACATATAAAACAAATCCTGCAGCATGCAGTGCATAATGAAAAAAAACTGCATCTGCATTTTTTATTTAAAGCAGCAGTTTTGCAGTGTATTTTCGTATGATTTTTATGGTATTCACTGTTTTTTTGGTCTCATTTCATAGAATGGAAGATATTACAGAAATAGGGGTGATTTTGATGGGTTTTAGGACTGAAAATAGCTTAAAATTGAGCTCAAAATAGCAGAAATGTTCGGTTTTTGCTGATGTTCAAGAGTGAACATGTCACGTCATGTGTCCAGTATGTATATGTCAACTGTTGGGTCTAATATGTGTTCACAAATGCACTGATATTATTTATATAATTATTACAATATTGCATTACAGTAAATCTTCTATTTTTTATGTGAATAAAAAATCAAGATGTAATTCATATGTAAATCCTGGAAACATAACTAATGAACAGATCAAATGTTATTTTAGTGCCAGTAATGCCTGCTTTGTTTATTCTGGACACTATTTTGAAATTGGTATAGAGTAGTCCCTCGGTTTTCGTGCATCTCCAAACTCGAACATTTATGTAAGTGTATTTTCGTAAGTGCTGTTGCAAGTGTATTTTTGGGGGGTCTGAAATAGACTAACCTACGTGACATTATTTCTTAAGGAAGTAAATTCATTCGGTAATGGCACTTGAGCAGCATTTTGGAACGAATTTTCGGCAAAAACCGAGGGACCACTGTATATTGAAATTTGTGTGAAATTGGCCAAATTACCAAATTCTTATCACTTTATTGGGTAGTTGAAATAGTTAATATGGCAATTTCTTGTGCTTAATAGATAAACTTGAACACTTACTAGTGAAATAGCTAAGAATTTGGTCTACCTGAACTGTGAAATTGGCCTAAATTGCAAAATCGCTGATGCGTAAATATCGCTGACACAGCAAAATTTGCTAAAGTGTAATTTTTTGTCATTTTTCCATCAAATTTCATACTTTTTGTCTGATTACCTTTGGAAAAAGATTCTCTACCATTTCATAATGAAATTAAAAGGGTAAAGTTGACATTCATAATCAGTTTATGGTAACACGAGTGTTGTCTGCGTGATAGTTGTCGTTCTTTATGATTTTTTTCCAGTTTTTCTAATTATTTTTTATAAATCGACAATACAGTGGAACCTTGGTTTTCGTCATTAATTCATTCCAGAAAGCCTGACAAAAACCGATTTCGACGAAAAGTGAAGTAATATTTCCAATATGAAATAATGTACGTAAATCCAATTTCAGTGGTACCTCAACATATGAGCAGCTCCCAACTCGAACAATTATGTAAGTGTATTTCTGTAAGTGCTTTTGTAAGTGCATTTTTGGGGGGTCTGAAATGGATTAATCTAATTTACATTATTCCTTATGGAAACAAATTCGTTCGGTATCGGCACTCGAACAGCCTTCTGGAGTGAATTAAACTCGTAACCCGAGGTACAGTAGAACGTCATTTAGAACGAGATTATGTTGCACGTTACGGGTATTGCACGATTTAAGATTTGCGACACATTATCATCTTACAAGACGTAAAGATGATATTACACAGTTCGGCAGGAGGGTAAAAATTTTGAGCGCACGGTAGCCCGCGGTGGGTTAAACCATTGAGTCAGTGGGGGTCCTACTAAGTGTGGCTATGAGCCACATCAAGTGTTTAATGTTGACGACAGACAAGTGTTTTCTGGAAGAAAATGCCAACACGAACTTATATCAGTCAGCCAGAGAAAAGTGCACCAGGCTGCAAGACAGCAAGGAATCTCTTCACCTTGCTCCTTTTCGGTAATGCATCAGGTGATTTCAAGTGTAAGCCCCTGGTTATTTACTGCCTAAGAATCCTCATGCTTTGAGGAAAAGGGAATTTGTTTTCCTTCCTGCAAACTGTAAGTTTATTCAGATACATGGGGCCAGGAGCTGAGTCTCGACCCCTGCAACCACAATTAGGTGAGTACAGTTACATACATTATCATACATAGCAGCATATGTTTAGAGAACCTAGGATAACCCAAAAAAAGTCAGTCAATGTTAATACTAAGTCACTCTGACTTTTTTGGGTTATCCTAGGTTCTCTACACATATGCTGCTATGTATGATAATCTGCGTAACTGTATCTGTGTATACCTGAATAAACTTACTTACAGTTTGTGGGAAGGAAAAACAAATAACCATTCTCACAAGCAGTCTTGTTGTTGTGGTTCAGCAGCCACCACGGACCCCACCATCCCAGCATTCGTACTTATTTCATACGCGTCAAGAAGTCCTGGCTACAAGCCAGCTATGTTTGTGAATAATAAGAGTGAATTGTGTTTTGATCTTGAATTAACGAAGAAAACAAAGATATTAGACAAGACATAACCCGTGGCCGTAATGAAGTGTTACTTTGTACACATAAAAAGATGTAAACATAAGTTTGTGTGACTGACTGACTGACTGACTTAATGACTTGACTGACTGACTTGACTGACTGAATGACTTGACTTACTGACTGACTTGACTGACTGAATGACTGACTGACTGACTGACTGACTGACTGACTTGACTGACTGAATGACTTGACTGACTTACTGACTTACTGAATGACTTGACTGACTTACTGAATGACTTTACTGACTTACTGAATGACTTGACTGACTTACTGAATGACCTGACTGACTTACTGAATGACTTGACTGACTTACTGAATGACTTGATTGACTTACTGAATGACTTGACTGACTTACTGAATGACTTGACTGACTTACTGAATGACTTGACTGACTTACTGAATGACTTGACTGACTTACTGAATGACGTGACTGACTTACTGAATGACTTGACTGACTTACTGAATGACTTGACTGACTTAACGAATGACTTGACTGACATACTAAATGACTTGACTGACTTACTGAATGACTTGACTGACTTACTGAATGACTGACTGACTGACTGACTGACTTGACTGACTTAAAGTTAGACACTCAGTTCAACCATCAGGTATCATGTCCTTATCTGGTGTTACTTCCCTTCTTTGTCTTGTACTGGCACTGGACCCCTGTCACTGAACATGTTGCAGACACAGCTTGCAACAGCTTTGTTAGGGTGTTATTTCTCCACAAAACTTTGCAACTCATTCCACTTTGCACACATGTCCTTAATCACTGAAGAAGGCACATTCTCCCCTCTCTCTTCCTCCTCCTCTGAAGCAATTTCCTCAGCTGCGATCTGTTGCTGTTCCAGTTGAAGGCGTTGCAGCTCTTCAGTGGTTATGTCTTCCCTGTGATCGTCCACCAACTCTTCCACATCCTGGCCACTGACATCCAACCCCATGGACTTCCCCAAAGACACAATTCTATTGTGTTTCTCGCCTTCTTTATGCCCCATGATCTCTTATTTAGCAGTTGTACTCAATAAACAAGCATAAAAAACAATGGATTATTACGAAATGTTTCGGATGAACACGTAGGGTAATGCTCACTCGACGAGAAACAAAGCCAGGCTGACTCAGAATGCGTGGGATGCATTGTGTGGGTGCGGGCAGGCAGACACGTTTGGTACGGCTGACCAATGAAAACCGAGGTGATGAACGAAAACGGGAACAAAATTTTGACGAAAAAAGTTGTTGAAATCCAAATTCGATGAAAACCAGGGCAAACGAAAACCAAGGTTCCACTGTATGTATCAATATTTTCATATTTTACTTTTATATATTGTTCAGTCACACTAAACAAATGTAAAGGACATTTTGTGGCTCCCACAGTGCCCTGCACACAACACTTAAGTTTTTTTTATACTGCACATTCAGTGTAGAATGTCTCTGATGTAGTCCTAACCAGGCCAGTCGGGACCATTTTGCAGGCTCTAGAATTTTTATATAAATTTACATTATCAACTGCCTAAGGGGTTAAAAGCTGATAGTTGGGTGATTGTAAGCTCTTCTTCTTTTTTTTTTTTTTTTTTTTTTTTTTTTTTTTTAAAAGGCATGTATGTGCTGGAAGTTTTTTTTTTTTTATGTGTAGATCCTAATGTTAATACAAGAAATATATTAATTTCAACTTGATAATGGTAGACCTACTTGGAATTGTTAGCTAATTTCCATAAAAGATTTTTAATGATCAGCTGCTAATTATTAAGCTTTATGCAGTAATATATTTCTGCAATACCTGGTATATGTCTTCATGTTAAAAGATTCGTAAACATATTACAGTGGACCCTCGCTATTCGAACACTCCAAAACTCACCTTCATTCCAGAATGCTGTTCAAGTGCTGTTACCAAACGAATTTATTCCCATAAGGAATGATGTAATTAGATTAGTCCATTTCAGACCTTTAAAAATACACTTATAAAAGCACTTACAAAAATAAACTTACATAAAAGAGTGAGTTTTGGAGTGTTCAAATGGCGAGGGTCCACTGTATAAAATTTCTAACTAAAGTTGGGCATTATAGCGCCTTGCTGATATTTTGGAAATTTTTCCTATAGACCACTTAATTTCACATGTCAAAATAATGAAATGAGGAAATTTCACAACCATGCATGGAGTTTTTTATTGTATGTACACTATGTTGAGTTTTGGTAACTCTGATGCCAGATTTAAAAAGTTACTAGTGTGAGTGGTGCTAGTAAAGCTGTAGCTGTGCATCCCTTCATCAATTACAGAGGTATTATGCTGGATTTTCCTTCCCCACTTCAACAATGCTGTGGCAGAGGCTAGGAGCACTGGCAGTTCAATCTGAAATGGCTTACATATATCTACAGTAGTTAACAAAAACCTTGTTTACACTGCAAGTTAGTCAACTAAAAGTTGGCAAATATTTTTGGCAGTTACCAAAGATTGTTGCACTTGAATGATTTAAGACTGTTCAGGGGCAAATGAAATATCAGATACAACAAATATATATACAGTGGACCACCAGTTTACGTAATTAATTCGTTCCAGAATGCTGTTCAAGTGCCGTTACCAAACTAATTTGTTCCCATAAGGAATAATGTAAATTAGATTAGTCCTTTTAGACCCCCAAAAATACACTTACAAAAGCACTTACAAAAATACACTTACATAATTGTTCGAGTTTGGAGCAGTACGAAAACCAGGGGTCCACTGTATACTTGTATGGTGTTTTTCTTTCTGAAATAGTTTTTATATTTGACTAGCAGCCTTATTGGAGGAGGAAGTAGGAAATATGATTTGTTGTCTTCCTTTAGGCTGTGATAATGTCTCAGTGTCTCTGAAAGTGATGACTTGTAAACCACATTGTCCTAACCACTGTGAGTGGACAACTTACCTGTCCTGCTGGACTACTACGCTCTATAAATACAGTAGGGCCCCACTTATACGGCAGGTTAGGTCCAGGCTACTGCCAGAAAGCAGAAAGCCATTTTTTTCTACTAAGAAATGCATATAAATGCCAGACAACAAGTTTACACTAACTTATACAGTGGAACCTCTACTTTTGAGTTTAATCTATTCCATGACCTTTCTCGCATCTGGATTTGCTCGTTTGCAGAGTCAATTTTCCTCATTTAAATTAATTGAAATGCAATTAATTCGTTCTGGCTCTCAGGAGGCAAGACAAGATACAGTGGACCCCTGAGTTACGAGCATAATTCATTCCAGAAAGCTGCTCAAGTGCCATTAATGAACGAATTTTCTCCCTTAACCCTTAAACTGTCCACACGTAGATATACGTTCACCTGCGTACTATAAACAGGATAGGCTAAAAAAAAAAAAGTTTAGG
>WNWK01035533.1:0-19709 GCA_009830355.1 Cherax destructor | reverse complement strand
GATATTTTCCCCCCAATGTTACTCACTGATATTACTCTCATATGTTTTTTAACTGTTTTTACCCCATATATTACTCATGATATTACTCCATGTTCCCCCACTGATATTACTTTAATTTACTCACGATATTTCCCCAAATTTTTTCCACTGACATTTTTTTCCTTATGTTGCTAATTGATATTAGTCAAATATATTACTCACTGATATTACTCCATGTTACTCACTGATATTACGTCTATATTTCCCCCTGACATTACCCCCCTTATTTTCCCCTACTGATATTCCCCCATATGTTGCTCATGATTTTAACCCCCAAAATTTCTCACTGATTTAAAATTCCCATGTTACTATTTACCCCTTAATTTACTCACTGATATTACTCCCATTTTTTTCCATGATATTACTCTGATACTGCCCCCGCTCATATTAGTCTTGATATTTTCCCCAATATTAATTTTTTTTTAAAAAATATCTGATATTATTCATGATGTCAAAAATTGATATGTTTTTCTGATTTGCTATGTGATTTAAAATTTTTTTACATTACTCACTGCCCAACTGATAGATGATAGAAAAAATGTATGGGTTTGTGGGGGAAAGAGATTGCTGAAGGAGGGATGGAAGTTGCAAACACTGCTGAAGACAGTGCTGAACGAGGGATGGAAGCTGCAAACACTGCTGAAGTACAGTGCTGAACGAGGGATGGAAGCCCGCTGGGGGAAGTAAAAGTTTTTGAACGAGGGGGGGAAGCTGCAAACACTGCTGAAGTACAGTGCTGAACGGGGGGGGGAATTTTCAAACTTTTGGCTAAAAAAAAGTGCAAAAGGGGGGTTTGGAAGCTGCAAACACTGCAAAAGGAAGTCAAAGGGGGGGATGGAAGCTGCAAACATTGCTGAAGTACAGTGCTGAACGAGGGAGGAAAAACGCAAACACTGCTGAAGTACAGTGCTGAACGGGGGGGGGAAGCTAAAAACCCCGCTGAAGAAAAAGGGAACGGGGATGGAAGCTGAAAACCCCCGAAAAGTACAGTGCTGAAGGGGGGAAGGGAAGCTGCAAACGCTGCTGAAGTACAGTGCTGAACGAGGGAGGAAAAACTGCAAACACTTTTTAAATACAGTGCTGAAGGAGAGATGGAAGCTGCAAACACTGGGGGAAACAGTGTTGAACGGGGTTTTAAACTGCAAACACTGCGAAGTACAGCCCCGAAGGAGGGGAGGAAAACTGCAAACACTGCTGGGGACAGTGCTGAACGAGGGATGGAAGCGGCAAACACCCCAAAAATACAGTCAAGGGAAGGGAGGAAAGGGGCTGAAACGCTGCTGAAGTACAGGCTAACGGGGGGGGGAAGCTGCAAACACTGCAAAAGTACAGTGGGGGAACGGGGATGGAACCCAAACGCTGCTGAAGTACAGTGGGGGCAGGGATGGAAGCGGCAAACACTGCTGAAGTACAGTGCTGAACGGGGATGGAAGCTGCAAACGCCCCCGAAGAAAAAGGAAAAAAACCCCGAGGGAGGGAAACCCCGCAAACACTGCTGAAGACAGTGCTGAAGGGGGGATGGAAGCCAAACACTGCTGGGCCCCGAACGAGGGATGGAAGCTGCAAACATCAAGTTCTTCAAAAAATTTTTTAAAAATTATTCACCCCCATAGTTCTTAAATATAAAAAATGTTGGAACCGTCATAGTCCCCAAGACGTTGTGTTTTTTTAAAAAGGGGGTTTAAAAAAACTTAGTGGGTGTGATTGGGGACATGACTAGCTTGTGGTACTGGGGTTTAAATTTCCGTGTTTCTTCCTTAGTAAAAAGCGACCATACCTGACTACCTTAAGGCATTGGCTTAAGCCGGTGGGGATGGCCTTTTCCCCCATGGGCCAGTAGGCCTGCTGCAATGTTCCTTTTTTCATTTTTGTTAACAAAAAAAGAGGAAAGTAGGGGCCCCCCAGTAGACCTTCTTTAGTGGTACAGTTAGTGTTCCCAGTAGACCTTTAGTTAGTGGTGCAGTTAGTGTTCTAAAAACAGTAGACCTGAAGGTCTACCGTGCTAGAACAAAGACCTGGTCCCCTCTGTTGAGAATGATTCATGAATGCGTCAAACAAGATTATAAAAATTAAAATTTCCCACCGACGGGTCAGCTGGAAGTGTGAAAAGTGACACTGAATGTCAGAGATAATTAAAACTGTTGCTTTAGACAAGATAAAAAAAGGGCGGGGCATGGATCTTTTGGCCCCCTTTTTTTGAAAATTTAAAATCTTGTGTTTTGTGTGGCATACAGCTGCCAAGCCTAGATAGGAAAAAACGGGAAACTTCTAAGAACAAATATCTTAGGCCCCCCAAAGGGGGAAAATTTAATTAATGGAATTTTTAAATTCATCCAAATTAATTAGAGCAACAAAGGGGAAAACTTGAGTCTCCGGGCTCCATCGACACGACCCCGGATTATTTTTTTAAAAAGTGAGGGGAAAACCCAAATAGAGGAAATAATTTAAACTTTGTTATTGCAAAAAAAATCAATAATTAATAATCTTGACGTCAATAATGAGCTTGGAAAAAAATATCACCCAAAACACTCAGTTTTAATATATCACAAAATTATCTTAATAACTATAATCAATCAGGGCCCCTGGTTTCGTTTAGCCGATTGACTCCAGGCCCCGAAGACTCGAAAATTCCCCCCGTGAAATACTGGGAAAACAAATAAAAGAAGATGTTTTTCTCTACAGGGTACAAATTTCGGAAAAATCAGAATAAACCCCAAAGAAACCTAATATGATTAATTTTTGGGGCTTTATCTCGACTCAGAAAAGATTTTTAAGATGTCAAAAAAAATCATAATTTTTCACTACCAAAAAGGGGAATACACCCCCCAAAATCGTTGGCTAACAAACCTGATTGTTAAAAATGTCCACAGTAACGTGTTACATGTTGGTTTGACACACTCTGTCATATACGACAATCCTACTGGATGCCTCAAGGTCGACAAAGGTGAAGAAACAAAAAAGGGCCCCTATTACGGATGTCCTTCGATATGCAGTATGTCAGTATCCCCGTCCACCACCATATCCCCCTGAGCGAGTTGTCATGTCACTCCATTTAAAATTTAAGGTGATTACACTGGACTAAAAATTTTTAATAAAACCTTTGGGAAAAATTCTCATAAATGTACATCTTTTGCTCCCCCGTGCAATGAGGGGGACACCCAAAAAGTAGCCACTGATTTTGGGAAACCTTTTCTTATTTAAAGGGGTTTTAGCCAGGGGGTGCCCGGGGTTAAATTTCAAACAATGCAACGAACTTTTTGCTGGTGCTTTATATAAAGATCTTTAAAAAACCCAAAAATTTAAAAAGATGCTGAACAACGCAGTTGTCTTAAAAACTTTCCCCCCTTTTTAACCCATGGCAAGTCGAATTTTTGAATAAAAAAAATTTTTAAAAAAGTTTTTGGGGAAACTTTTCAGGGGCTTTTAATCAACTTAGAAGAATTTCAAACGGGGTAACTGAAGTAAAAAAGAGTCAAAAAGACCCCCCAATTATTTTCCGATGATCTGGAGAATTTAAAAATCCGTCTCATTTACTCCATGGCAGAAGGCTCAACCTTTCCCCCCCTGAATGATAAAAAAATCAAGAAGATCCAAATTTTTCTCGAATCTTTTAAAAAAAACCTTCATAAAGTTTTTTAACGTTGGGAAAAATTTCGGAAAAATTCACCTCACCTTAAGCCCGGGGAACATAGTGATTATTGACAATGATGGCCAAAAGGTCTCAATAGCCTTTGGGAAAAAAATAGTGACTATACATCCTGAGCAAAAAAAAACCATCAGGAATTTTTAAAACTTTGAAAAGGTGTAGTGAATAAGCAGACAATAGATAAACTATAGTGTCATTAGAATCACACAGTGTTGAAAAAAATTAAAAAGATTCTCCAGAACCCCACAGACAAAGTTTTTAAAAAAAAAGACAATCAGTAGTGGTGGCAAGGGAAAATCAAAATTATGTTAAGAGATGAATTTTTACCATGAAAAAATTTTCCCGCCCCCAGTGTGGAAAAGTTCTCCGGGGGGGATCTCTCACCCTTTAGCTCTCTGAGGGACTTACCCCCCGGGGGGCTAGTGGACTCTTCCTCAAAACAACTTGATTGAACCCACATGTTTGTACCAGCATCATGAGGCACCCCCTTTCCCTCCTTAATTTAAATCTTTTTTTTTTCTATATACTACTAGTTAGAAACCCCCCTTTTTTTGTTTTACTAACACCCAGATCCCCTTTTTCTGATGGGGAACATAAAACAGGTGTAAAGAAACCCCCCAATGTTTCACCCTGGCTGGGAATGGGCCCGGCCCCCCACCAGGGGAAACGAGAGCTTTACCCCAGGCCCCGGGGCCCCTTTGGGGAATTTTGAAACTATACAGTGAGAGTTAAATGAAAAACTCTTTTCCCCCCTTTGCGGAAAATTAAAAAAAACTTTTGCTCCACTTTATCTACAAGTTGGAATTAGGGTTTGCAAAACCCCCATAATAAGAAATCTATCTTGTTTTTTTTGAATACTCCCCCAATGTGAGCAAGGAAAAGAAATAAAGTTGAGTTCAGCATACCTTTTTTGGGGACGAGGAGGGGAAGGTCAGCAAGGATGGGATGGGGTTCACAGGGTGTTCCCCCCTTATGTTTAAATGAAAAGGGGGCAGTAGTGACCAGTGTGTTTTGACTTTGTCCATTCGGGGGAAACTCAGGAAACTTGGAAATTTTGACAATTCCCCCTTTTGTAGTGGGGAAATTCGTGGTAGAACTAATCACGAACTAATTTTACCCCCCGTTTTCCTGTGGGGGAAATTCCCCGAAACTATGAACAAGTGATGGATTAAAAAGACGTTAACTGGTATTGCGAGTGATTGCAAAGAACTTTTTTTGGGGGGGTTTTTCACGGGAAATTCCCCTGCAGAAACCCTTTTCATTTACCAAAAAAACAATATTCTCTGCCTGACCCTTTTCATCCAAAAAGACAACATTCTCCAATGGGGACCTCTGCATTTATCCACAAACAACATTCTTCACCTAAACCAGCAAAATTATCCACAAGACAACATCCTCGGGCCCCCTGGTGTAGTCAACGCCACAAGCTCATGTTACAAAACCTGTAGTGCATAGGTAGACACAAGGTGATTAGGGCGAATTTTTTTTGGGCCGTTTTTTGTGGGGGATCCACAAACTCGTCATTCACCAGCTCAGAGGTGGGGCTGCCATGACTCCCCAGGAGGGGGCTACCAGGCCAGAGGTGGGGCCCCCCAAGACTCAGAGGTGGGGCTACCATGACTCAGAGGTGGGGGGGCCCCAGGTCTTGGCTGGTAAATTCCCCCCCCTTAACAGCTTCAACAATGGTAATGCCACAACAATGGTTTTAACCCCCAAAGGGGGTTAAAAAAGAACAATAATGTTAATACTTACAAGATTTTTTAACATTTAAAATTTAAAAATTTTAACCCCAAAAATAATCCTAACGTTTTTCAACAATGTTAACATAGAAAAAAAAATTAATAAAAAAAACAATATTAACAACATAACCCCTTCAGGGGAAGAGTGACAATGAAATTTTGGGGCGACAATGTTAACCCCAACAGATTGAACACCTAAAGCAATATTAACGTTTGCAATAAAACAATGTTTGCACCAACAACTTTTCCCCAACAGCAATGTTAAGGGGCCCATAAAAATTTTTAACTTTTTCAACTATAATTTTAACACGCAACAATTTAATTTCCAACAGCAATCCCCCCAAATTTTTTTCATTTAAAACATGTTAACCCCCTGCAAAAAAATGTTCCCTTATCGGGTTTTTTTGCCAAAAACAAAGTTAAAAATTAAAACACTTTTTATTATTTAAAAAATATTATCACCCCCCAATATTTTTAAAAACAATGTTTATCTGGGGGTTCCAAAAAAGGTAGGGAAGGGAAACATTCATTGGGGTAGTTACTGGTTTTAAAGGGGTCGGAAAAAGATACCAGTGCCACTTCTGTACTAGCCTTAGGCCGGGGAGGAGACCCCCCGCCTGTCTCTAAGGGCCGCAGGCCTCGACATCACAAAAAAAAGGATCAGACATATAACAGTTTGGATACTTATAATACACTACACAAGTTTTCATAAACTGACATGACGGGCCCGGCCTTTTAAAGTAGGGGCGCCTCGGCATAATATAAAATTTAAAATTAGACTGAACAGGCAGGTGGCACGGGGGAACAAACAATAGCAAACACTTATAACTGGAACTAGAAAAAGAAAATTATAAGGGGGAAAAGAATCGATAATGATAGTAAAATTTAAAAACCCACTATACACTTCTTAAAATGGTTCTTAAGAAATTTTAATGGATCTTAATATAATCATTAAAATTTTTATATTACAATGTCTAAAATCAATTTTTTGATCTGTATTCATGCCCCTCTCGGTTTTTTGGAGGAGGAATAAAAAAAATTAAAAAAAGATTTTTAAAACAGAAATAGACTGGTGCATGGCTCATACGCAAAACCCCCAGAATTGGGGGGGAACGTAACCCAAAAAAAAATTGTGGATATTAACCCCCTGAAAAAAACACACAGTACAATTTCTTTAAAACTCTACCATCAATTTTTATACAGGCTATTTATTTTTTAACCCCCCAATTCTGCTAAAGTTTACATGGGGCAAAAGGGGTTTTTTTTTTGGGGGGATCAAATCTTTTGCAGGCAACCATACCGGTTTGGGGATGATTTCCCCTTAAATTTAAAAGAAACTTGAGGATTTCTCAATACTTGTTTTTATGCAAGGAGAATGAATTAAGGGGATTCTCTGGCCCCCACTAGAAGTTCAAGGTAAAGGGCCCCCAGACGGTTTGGGGTTCAGCCAACAGTCTGGTTGTCAGGGACTTCATCTTTTCTAACAATTCTTATGAAAAAAAATGCTTTTTTACACTGATCCTCAATTTTTTTCTAACTTTATTTTTATTGCCATTAATATGTTCTACTACTATATAAGGACCAAAAAATTTTGATCGGTTTGGCATTGCTTTGGGGCCACTTTAACTTTAATGGTTTTTTGGGTCGAGTATTAGTTACTCTAGAAAAATTTCTGTTGATTAATAAGGGATCACATTCTTCTGAAAAAAACTCTGAGTTTGGCTGGTATGAGTTGCTAAGAAATCATCAGGATTATAAAACAGTTTTGGTTAGAATACAGAACTCATAAGGGATGCTTGTAAAAACCATACAAGGCAAAATCACATATCACCTATAGAAGCATTATGGGAAAAATTTTTTGCATCCCCCACATCGGGGATAACTTTCCCAGGTTTCACTATTGGGATTGACGGGGGCTCTCAAGACATCAATCTTTTTATTGGGTTTTTTCGGGGAAACCACTGGCAGGATGGGGGGAACAAGGGGGTTTAAAAAAATTTTTACAAGGCACATGGGGGTTTTTTAAAACTAAAAAACTAAATTTCCAATTTTCAGAACAAAAGTTTAGGGGGGGGTATTTTTACAGATTAAGTTAACTTTTAAATCCCCCCTTGGGAGTCTTATAGGGGGAAAAAGGGAAATAACTCAAATATCTGGTGAAATGATCGACCATCACACACAGATGTTTTTTTCCCCCGTATTGACATTTAAAATTTGGGTTTGAAAAACATTGCAACTCTTTCCCATGGTTCAATATGGGGGTACAAATTGGATAGGACTGGGACTTTGATATTACCTTTGGTTTCACAAATTTTTTACTTCTTAAATCCCCTAATATCAGTTCCAAATTTGGGGGGTCGTATATGTGTCTGAACTTGCTGTAAGGCTACTTTTTCTAGTGACTGAGGAATTACTAACGGGGGATCCCCCCCTCCCGTTTCCCTTTAAAATTATGCATACAAAACCCTTGGTTTATAACAAAGTCACTGATAGGTGCGGTTTTTCTTCACAGTAAGAATAAGATCTTCCTGGAGCGGGGGAAAGAAACACACCCCGCCCAAAAGGGATCTGTTCCCCTTTTGGGGAAAATTTTCCCCCCTCGGGGACTAAACGGGGGGATCAGCAGTTACTACACTGACATGATGCATAAAGCATCAAAAACTAATTTTTTTTAAACTTTGACCCCCTTTTAAATCAAAGACCATCTGGCAAATCTTCCAGTAGTTTTTTTGGAAAATGGTATTGAGGGATGATCTTTCAAGACATGGACAGGATACTGATATATTATGTCTGGGAAATTTTTAAAACCCCACTATTGCTGGGGTTCTTGCTCAGTTACTGTATAATTTCGTTCACCCTTTTGGGGCTGGGGAGCAAATGCAACAAAAAGTTTATATAAAAAACTTCTTGAAGGACTGCACCAATGCCTATTGAACTAGCATCAGGGGGTTTTGAAAGGAAATTTCCCCAAAACTAAAATTTCAGGTTTGGGGAAAATTTTAACCAAAATTTTTTAAATGTTTTTTTGACTGAAGGTCCAAAACAAATGGGGGACTTTCTTAAGCAACTCAAATTATAAGAGCTGCTATCGGGGAAAAAAATTGGCAATATATGATCTATAAAAGCCTGCTAAGCCCAAAAAGGGGTTTTTATATAACATTTTTGGGGTTTGGGAAAAAATTAATACTCATTAATTTTATTTTCTTTTGGGCCAACCCCAGGGGGACTCCCCAAAATAAAATTTTCTAAAAAACCCCTTTTTCCGGGGTTTATCTTTAGATTGCTTCTTCAAGCTTACTCAGTACCATCTACAGTTTTTCCCCTTCTTATCAAAACCTTGGACATAACAATTATGTCATCTAAGAAAAACCCTTGGTTTTTTCCTATGAGGCCTCTAAAGAAGGGGGAAAAACCCCAGAATGTATAGGTGAGGATTTAAATCAACATACGAAAAAATAAAATTTTCCCTTTTGAGTTAAAAAACTGTTAGCTTTTTGGTGTCATCATGCAGGGGGGCTTGCCAAAACCCTTTTTAAAAAAAGGGGGGGGAGAATTTTTTAAAATTTCTCTGTTTTGAAAAAGGCCCCAATACCAGAAGGGGGGAAAGATCGGGGAAATTTTTTTGGGTTTTCTTCCAAAAACAATCAGGGGCCAAGTACCGTCCTTTTTTAGGTACTAGAACAAAAACACTTTCCCCGGGTGAGTTCCCAGGTGCGATAACACCATCGTCAAGCATCTTGTTGATTAATTCCCGCGACAGCAATTTCAAAAAGGGATTCTGTGGGAGGCATTTGGTGGGGAAGTTCAAGTGGGATATGATGGGACAATAGGTTCGTTATACCCATTTTTTTCACCTGGGGGGGCAAAATTTTGAATGTTTGTTCAAAAATTTAAAACAACCATTCGACTTTTTCTGGGAAGTCAATGGGGGGCAAGCCCCCTTTTCTGGGGGGGGGATTGATCCAAAAAAGGGGGATGGATTTTTCCCCGGTTGGGGAAAAGCCCAAACCCCCAGGGGGTCAGGGGAAAAACTCACCCCAAACCCCCAAAAAGGGAGGGGATATTGAACAAGGTCAAAATATTTTTATTGGGCCCAATGAAAACACGTCCCCCCAAAGTTTTGGCAACAAGCGGGGGAAAATCTTTCTGTCTTGAACAATATGTAAGGATAGCTCAACAAAAAACTTTTTTACTCTGCGGGAAAACCCTTTTTAAAAAGGGGCTTTTTCACCATCTGGAACATGGGGGAAAAAAAAATTTTTGGGCATTTTGCTGCTACGGGGTATCTTTCTGCAGACGGAAAATGACGTCGAAAAAAAGATGGCTTTTAAAAAACACGGGGGGTTTTGGGGAAGGAGGGGTGGGGAGTGAGGCCCCGGGCCTTTTTTCCCCCCGGACTGCTTTTTTTCATGACTAAACCCCCATCATGCAACTCATTTTTGGATCGCAGCTGCATTGTTGCTGAAATTTAGTGGGGCTGTGACTAGTGATCTCCCTTTTTAGTTAAAAAAGGTTGGGGTTTTAAGTGGCAAAGGCCTATCTACACCCCCCCTTTTGCCTGCCTCCTCCTCTATTTTAAAATCAGCCTTTTTTTTTTTTATGGTCTAGAGGGGTTTTTTTCCGCCCAAAAGGGGGCCTGAGTTTCGCCTGCCCGCCAGCTTTCCACTTTTCCCCCCCCACCTTCAAAATGTTCTCCTGTGTGCATTTTGTTTCCCAAGATAATCTTAAAATTTTTGACACTTTTTTCCTTGGACTTTGGGAGGCTTGAAAGCCAAAAAAGCCAGGCAGGACAAACTAAGGTAGCCAGCAGAAGGGGGCCCCCCTCCCCAGCACATCTACTAAACGTTTTTTAGTGTTCCGTTTTTTTGGGGCTTCCTGCCCTGAAAAAACAAAAATTTTTCCTAGGGGTTTTGGGGTGGGTTGAAAAACCCCGATGAATTTAAAGGGAGTAAGGGAGGGGATTACCCTTTTGCTACCACCATCACCCACATATCTCTCCATGCTTGACTTTCCCCCCCACCGTCAAAACCCGGGGGAAGAAAGAAGATAGACGGGGGACGACAAGGCCGCAGGCTTGGGGGGTCGACAGAAAGCGCATATTCCCCCCAAAGAAATCGCCGCCTCCTGTGAAGACCTGTGTTATGTGGGGGGCGGGTTCCCCCAAAAAGGAACCCACAAATTTTTCCCCTCACCTCGGAATTTTAAATTTTGACCTTCACCCAGTGTTTCGCTTTAGAGACAGTTAACTTTTCCCCAAATGAAAAAAGATTTTTTAAAAAAAGGGTCGGGGGTTTTTTTTTCAGTGTAGTGACTTCCCCTTTTTTTAACTCATTTAAATTTTCCCGGGGTCAGTGTTATTAACTATCAAGGACAGTTACAAATTTTTGGTTGTTGGGGCCTAGTGTTGTGCTGTTTTCCCAATACTTTTTCCCCCTTCAGACTGAAATTTTTACTTTAAATTCCGGGGAAAATTTTTTCAAATTGCATTTTTTCTTGTCGGGGCTTTTAAATTTTTTATTTTAAAACATTAAGTTAATTTTTTTTCAGGAAAGATTATTTTTTTCTGTGAACAAGCTTACTCTTGCATAAAGTTCGTTTCATAACATTCCTTTTAGAAACCGGGGGTTCCCCTTTTAAACTGTGGTCCAAGAGTCAGCCTGTTATTATCTATTTGCCTTGCCATCTCATCTAGTGGGCACGCCTATTAAGATTGCAATAGTAACAATTTGCAATCATTATATCTCTACCTATACATTGTGAAATTGGTTTTTTTGATTCTTGGTTAAGCCCCGCAGGTTTGAAGTAATTAACAGTATTGCATGTTTGGTAACCCCAGAAGAGGGGGGGGTTTAGCCAAAAGCCCCTGTGCCTCATCCCTTTTTGACACTTATATTGTTTTTGTCTAGTGAAGTAATTTTTTCCCCATCGAAACAAAAAGGCACCAAAAGGTAACCCAGCAGTGACTTCACATTTATTAACCCAGTGTAATACATTCTCCGCTCGGGGGTTGTTGAACTAAAAATTAGGTTGCAAATTGGGTTTTTTGGGCCCTAGTGTTGTGCTGTTTTCCTAATTAATTTCCCTTTTCAGACTAAAATTTTCCCCAAAATTCCCCCCAGAACTATTTATATTTCAAATTGTACTATTCATCTGTGCTGTGAGTGTGAAATTTTTATGCTATTTTTAAACATTAAAAATTTTTTGTTCAGGTATAAAATTCCCCATTTTACTGTGAACAAGCTTACTTTTGCATGATGTTCAGTTTCATGAACACTTTCTTGAGTAATTCAGTTTTTTTCCCTGTGAGGGCAGAGTCAGCCTGTTCATCTTTTTTTGCCATCTCATAAAATTGGTTTGGCGTCAGGGTTTTAATAGTAAAATTTGCAATCATTATATGTCTCCTAACAAAAAATTGTTTTTGATTATTTTTAAAGGGGCTTAGTTTGGAGTTCCCAGTATTGTAGGTTGGAAACTCCCATAAGACTGGCCCAGTTAATGCCCTTTAAAAAAGACCCGCAGGCCAGGGGCACCCATTTCCCTTTTTTTCTAGGGGGTGAATGTCCCTTGACCCCCTTTTATACACCGCCCATCGCCAGTGTGAAATCGTCAGCTATGAGTATAGTTGATGGTTTTGATGGTAAATGGGGAAGGAGAAAAAACATACCTTGAAACACTAAAAAGGGAACGAGGCTTAGAGAAAGCTTCCCAAGCAATACGGGGGTAAACTTGGGCCCTCCCAAATAAAGAGAGAAGTGAATTGGTTTTATGAAGCTAGTGTAGAAAAACCCAAAAAAAACTATCAATTTTCCCCCCATGAGGGGGATAACTACGTATTTGTGCCAATGTTCCCCAACATTTATAAAAAAAACTTCTCGCTAAAGAATATCCAACATAAAACCCCCGAGCCCCCCCCCGGGAAACCAAAGGTTTTTTCCATATACAACGTCAACAAGCTTTTGCCCCCAAATATGGGGGTGCCAGGGAAAGGAAACGTCGGCTTCCCCGATCTGATATTAGCTGAGGGACTGGCCGGGGGGCTTTGCCACCCCATATTCACTGCCGTGCTGCCCTCAACAGGCGTTTTTAACATTGCATTGTACAGACCTCCTCAACGTCGATGTTATAAGTGTCAACGTTGGGGCCACTTTTCCCGGGAAAAGCCCAGCTAAGTCATACTGGTGTGCAGTGTGGGGCCAATCCTCCCTTTTGAACGGTTTTATGAGGGTCAAACAGCAACAGACGTTGTTTTTGGTGTATCAATTGTAAGATTTTTTTGGGGGGAGCAGCTTGTTTTACTGCAGTGTGAGGGCTGCCCACATCCACCAAACCACACCTCACCCTACACCTCCCCAAAAAACCCCCGGCCCCACCAGATACCTGGAGTCGGGTCTGGGCCCCTTTTTCCCCAAAATGGGGGGTTTAGCACTTCCCGGGCCCCCATCAACAGAGCTCCCCCCTGCTGAAAGGGGCCCGCCGGGGTTTAGCTGGGGTGCCCCGAGCTCAGCGGGGCCGGGGCTTCACGTCTCCAGATGTTCCTAGTCTTGCTCGTGTGGTATAAAACCTGAAGCCCACATGGGGATTTGGGGGAAAAAAGCAATTTCCCCTGAAGCAACAACTTAAAAAAAGAAAGATGGGGAGAGCATCCAAAAAGCAAGATTGTCAAAAGAAAATTTTGGGGAAAACGAGTGTGGTGATGAAAAAAGGGATGGTGGGTCCTTACTTACGGCAATGACAAAAACCCCAAAAGCTGTGTTGAAACCCATAGTGAGCATCATCTGAGGGCAGTGGTCCCATGATGTTATTTAAAAATTTTTTTTGGGCACTATAAGTTTTGATGCCGAGTGTGATGGGGGCAGGGGTCCCCATAATTTAAAATAATAGTGATGAAGGTCATGAAATGGTGATGAGTGTGATAAGGTTAAACATTGACATTAATGTTGAATATAGCCCCTTTTGGGAAAAAAAGTAATGAACACAATGTTGTGGGGGTGTTGGTGATGACGGGTTTTAGGGGATGTGTGTAATGGTGTGGAGGGGGAAAAAGGGGAGGGGTAGGCCCCCCATCATACATTCACACATGAACATGTGTTTGGAAACAAAGATTTTCCCGAGGCCTCGAAAAGGGGCGCCCTCAGAAAACTCAGGGCCGGGAAACCTGTTTCTTTATGGGGTTTCTTTTTAAGAAAAATTTTTTTTTTTGGGTAAGAAACTTGATTGGGGTTTTTTAATGGATATCCTCGCATAAACTTAATATTTTTAGCTGGAATATTGCATCACTTAAAAAAAGATTTTTCCCGCCTTTTTATCATAAAGAAAACCCAAAAAACCCTTGATATTGGGGTCTACAAGGGGCAGAGTCCCTAAAAAACCCCGCCCCCAAATTGCCATCATTTGTTGCATATAACTCAAACCCCACTAACTCTTGTGTTCTATATAAAAAAATCACTTCTCAACTTTTCCCCCCATAAAACCCCAGGAACACAAATTTTAAAGGGTTTTAAAAATTGGGAACTCTGCCTCAACATATTTAATTTGTATGCTCCTCTTATTTTAATTCAATTGGAGCTCCCAACTTGTGCTCAGTCTGGGGGCCCACTCTTATAATTGGGGGTTATAAGCAAGACACAAAAGCAAAATTGGAACTCCCCAGTTTTAAAAAAGTAATGGAACCCCAAAGTCACTGTTAAACAGTCAGATAATGTAAATTTTTGGTGACCCCTTAACCCAAACATATCTAAAAGGCATCCTTGATCTTTTCTTGGCTTCAACATTACTTTGCCAGCTGTGAGTCTACCATTGTACGATATATCATCAGACCTTTTCCCCAAACCCAACCCCAGATATAGGAAAATACTATCCTTCCTGGGGGAATATTAAAAGGGGGAAAAATTTTTAATTTTCCCCCGATCAACATGAGGACTTTTTGCAAATGTGACTGACTGGATAACCCCATGGTTTCCCCTGTTGAGACCTTTCCCAAGACCTTGTGAGCATTTTAACCACTTACCCTTTTAAAAAAACCCCTGGAACTGTTCCCCAACCAATTCCATAACAATCATACCCCCCAAAATAACCATATTTAAAAATCTTAAATTTTAACACGGGGAAAGTACTTTTTCCCCGAATGGGCCCAGCCTATAGAAAACATCAAATTTGGACCAAAGGTCTTTCAAACTGCCCTTGCTCCCCGAAAAGAGCGTATGACAGAGCTGCGGCAAACTGACTGGGAAAAATTTGTCAATGGTCTCAACCCCCAAAACCCCCTTAGCCGGGGCAGGGAAAAGGGCAAAATAAAAAATAACAAAACCCGGGGCAGATTGCACACCCCCATCCCTTACATAGGGCGAATGAGCTAGTCAGTGCTTGGGCTGTTCTAAGGGGAGAAAAATTTTCCCGTCCCCACAGGCAAAATTTAAAAAAGACAAATATGATGTTTTGGGGGGGCTTGTTTGTTTTATGCTCAGCAAGGAAGATGACTGAACATTCCTTTCACTGACTTTGAACTTGATGCAGCACTAAAAAAGGGAACTCCACGTCCCCCGGTGAGGATGGTATTCCCTTTTAAAAATACTAAGATTGCTGTGGAAAAACCAGGAATTTCCAAATTTTACAACAAGGCTATGAAACCCCGGGAGCTCCTTCCCCGGGCCCAAAACCTCATCATTTTTTCCAAAGCCCAATCAACAAAATTCATTTCGCCCAATATCTCTTTTGTTGGGTGTAAAAAATTTGAGGGGGATGATTCTTAACGTCTCATGTCAGAACCCCAAAATTTTTTCCCCGGTTGCATGGTTTTAAGGAAGAGTGTGCAAAATCCAAGCCACCTTTCTCCTCTACACCAAAACCATAATACCCTTCCTTTTTCCCCTTAAATCTCTTTTTTTGCCAGAGACATGTAATCATTAGTGAACTTTTCCTGGGGTTTGGAGGATGGTTTTTTTCCGGGGTTAAAAGGTACCCCTCCAAAGAAAGTTTTTTTTTTGTTCCCGGGGGGTAGGAAAAAACTAAAACTTTGAATTAGGAACCCCACAGGGAGGGTGCTCAGGGGCCCCCCTTCAATATTCTAATTAAACCTTTCTTAATGCTATCCATTTAGGCCCCCCCATTTATGATCAGTTTTTTTGATGATATAAGATTCCCCCGATTTTTTAACACCCCCAAAAAACCTTTTAAACCTGTACTAGTCGGGCAAACCGGGGGTTATAATCTCTACTGATAAAACAAAGATACTCAATAGGCGTCCTCCTCGGCCGGAGGCACAGTTCGCCGGGGCCCGGGGTGATGGGTCTCTTTTTTAATATTAAAAAAAATACAGGGGGTCTAGGCTTTGGGGGGCCCCCCACTTTTTGGCCTTTTAAGAGACTTTTTGTCAATACAAAGAAAGGTGAGCAAAATTTGGTTGTGGGTTTCCCCCGGTTTTGGGGGGTAATGTTAAAATTGGAAAAAAGATCCCCTTCTTATATTAGATCAAAAATTTTTTATGCTGCCCACTACTTGCTCTTGTGTCTGGGGTGGAAGCCGGAGGGTTGGAAAAAAAAAGAAAACAAAAAGGTCATTTTTGGGGGCCCCTTAATGAAAATTTAAAAATGCAGAAAAACTTGATATTCCAAGCATCAGAGATCGTGTTAATGGGGAAAAAATATCCTTAATTGGGGGTTAAATGCCCAGGGCCCATTTTTAAAACCCCTGCACAGAAGCCCCCCCTTTCCTCAGCACTGGTGAACATCCCTTTTCCGATGGGTCAAAAACTGGAACCACCTCCGCATGAACCCCATAAAATCTGTGGCGTGGGGAAAAGGGTTTTTTCCGCCCATGGGGAAATTACCCCTTTCCCCAAACCCCATCCCCTTTTCCCCCCCAAATACTTCTTAAACCCCAAACCAAAAATTTCCCCCGAAACCACATGATGTTTTAAATTTTTTAAAATTTGCCAAAACATTTTCCAAATTTTTTTTTTAAGGTTTTTCCCCCCCCTGGTGCAGCTGGTAGGGGGTGTTGTTACAAGTGAGGGTTTTAAAAAAAAAGGGGAACCTTTTAAAACTGGGCCTCTACCCCGACGGGGAATGTTTCCCCCTACTCCTTGCATAAATGCGTCCATTCTAAGGTTAACCCCAATTTTTAACTGATTCTCTGTCTTTTCCTAAATGCTCTAAACCCCCTCAAGTAAGGAGGCTGCCGTTTTAAAAAGGGGGAAAAGGTTTTGGGGTTTTATTAGAGTAAAGGGTGCTGGGATTCCATCTAAATTTTGGTTTTGGGTGCAAAATAGAACTGAAAATTTTGGAAAGGTTTTTGTTTTTAAAAAGGGATAGATTAAATCTTCTTGTCAAGCTTTTTTAGAACAATAATACGAAAAGAATTTTAACTAATTTTATTTAAGACTCGGGGGGTTTTTGAAAAAAACCCCCTTTTTATCTTTTATCATCAGGGGACCCAATGTCAAGGGAAAACAAAAAAAAGAAAACTTTTGGGAAAGTCACAACCCCGCCCCCGGGGTTTTTCCCAAATATCTTTGGGGGAAATCACCACCACCAGATGTAGACCAAAAAAAATGAAAAATTTGGGGGTTGGTTATTGTCCCCCCCGCGTCATTAGGGGACTGGGGTGCGATAAAATTAATAAATTTTAGAGACTACTCACCGGGGAAAGTTCAAAAATTGTAAAAGGGTTTTCCCCCCCCGTGGATATTAAAACCCCCTTCAAAAAAACCCCACTTGCCCCTGAAATCCCCTTTACACGGGGGGGTGTGTATGTACATGTGTGTATGTGTATGTGTGTATGTAATGCATTTTTATGTTGTGAAAAGATATTTTGTGTGTGTGCCCCCCAAAAATTAAAATTTTTCACCAAAACCATTGTTGTGGCGGGGGTGTGGGCTAATGATTGCTTTTTTTTTTAAATAATTTTTCATGGTAAAAACCGCGACGTAAGTAAATTTTTTTCATGATTTTCCCCTTTTAACCCCGTAAATTTAAATTTTTCCATTGTCCTTTTTCCCGCCAAAACGGGGGCCCGTCTCTGGACCCTATATATCCCCTTTAATCTGCAAATACCTTTGTAATTTTCCCTGTTTGGGACCATCTGAGTTAAACCCTTTTGAACTTGCTCAGCCATAAAACCCCTTTTGGCCAGCCCCCGGAAAACCGGGAAAATTTTTTCTACCGCCCCCGGGAAGGGAGGGGGGATAATAAAGATATCAAACTAACAAATAGTTTCAAATAATCGTTTTCCGACAAGGCTTTCCCGGGAAGCCATTTTTTTAATAGTAGGGGTTTTAGAGATAGGCTCAGCACTCAAGGTAGTCTGAGGTTCCCCGGGGAAACCAGCTGACTGGGGAAGGGGTCACAAGGGCCCGCGCACTGGGGGAAAAACGAAAAAAAGAAAAAATTAGTTTTTCTTCCCCCAAAAAAGCTGATCTTTTAGCCCCCTCGTATAAAAATTTCAAAATTATAAGTTTTGCAAGGGAAAATTTTTGGAAAATTTTAAAGGTTGGCTCTTCCATGGGTGGGCGAAAGGGGAAAAAAAAAAAAACCGTTTTTTTTTTAAAATTCTTATATTTTTTCTCAATATTTTACAAAATTTTCCTTTAAAAGGCAGGAGAAGGGCATTAAAAGGCCCGGGGGAAACCCAAACAAAAAGCCCCCTCCCCCTCCCCGGCCTTCCCAAAAGGGGGGTTTTACGGGGGATAAATTTTTTGTGGGGCCAGCCCCCCCCAGCCAACAAATTTTCTTTTTTACCCAAACAATAAAAAAAGTTTATTTTTTAATACAATTCAAAATTTTATAAAAAAAGGCGGGGATATTAATAAAGAAACATAAAAAAAAAAACCAGAAAAAATTAAGTGGTAATAAAGGGCCTCCCTGGTAGTGGGGGGGAAATCCCCCCGGATTGTTTTTTCATTCTCACATCCCCGGGTAGAGAAAACAATAGCGATGGTAAACGGGCCCAGACACTGTATATGGGGGAAAAATAAAAAAAGTTTTTTTCGGGTTTTTTTTTTTTTTTACGCCCTGCCGCGCGCTTCGGGCCCTTTTCCAAAAAATAAATTTATTTTAGGGGAGTAAAAGTTTTTAATTTTAAAGAAAAATGTTTTTTAAAAAAAAGAAGAATGACGCTTTTTAAAAATGGGGGTTTTTTTTAAAAATATCCCAAAAATTTTGGGGGGATAAAATTTGGGGTATTTTTTTTGTCAAAAACCACAAACTATTTTTTTTTTTAAAAAGATAAGCTTTTTTTGGGAAAAAAATTCCTTGAGACGAAGACTTAGAAGTGTTCTACCCGCGGAAAAGGGAAAAAAAATTTTTCCCAAATACCACTTTACATCTTTAAAGGGTTTTTTGGGTTTTTGGGGAAATTTTGTGGTTCATTTTTTTTGGCCAATTTTATTGAAATTTTTTCCCCAGCTCCTTCTTTTGACCTTCAATAGACACAAAAATGAGCGAAAAATTGGGAACAAAGAAAAATAATGTTTTTTTTTAAAGGGGCCCCCCGAATGCTAATTTTTCGTCTAAATTGGGGGGGGGAAAAAAACTGGGGTGACAGGATTTCCAGTGCCTGCCCGGGTTGGTAACGCTACTAGATAAAAAGGGCGAAGGGGCCTAAACCCATCTTTTCTCAGATGGCAGACCTCAGATACAAGTTGGTAACCCCAAAAAAATACAACTAGGTCATCGATTTTTGCATGCCATCGGTAAGGATCAACCTTGGGAAATCTCTCATGGCAGCAAATCCGAGTAGAAGGTCCCAGGGTAACTAATCTTTAACACAAGGAAGGGGGGAGTTAAATCTCTACCTTGGATGGAGAAAGTAAAAAAAGTCCGACCTCTGACATGTAAGTGAGAACCCCCCCACACCAGGGGAACCATAAACACATGGACAGGCACACCCCACACGGATGCTTCTACTGGACCCAAATTTTTTTGGAACTAATCGCAAAAAAAAACGGCGGATTTTCATCAGTAAAGGGGTTTTACATCATTCCAAAATTATCATCATCAATTAGTGGGTTACAGCAGTAAATATCTCTTCTATCTCTTCTATAGGTTGTCATCCCACTACTGGAGTGGCATCACCCCAGATCCTCTCCCCCCAAGATCACACAGAGCCTCGAAGGAATTCTGGATTGGGATGGAGAACCGGGGTCCCCATCCCCGGGACGGGTTTTCTGGGGCACCGGATTACCCCCCGTTGGAAGACTGCGCGGTTTTTGGGGATTTTGGGTGAGAACCGGGTCATTACCTCTCCTGGTTCTACTATAAGAGTGACCACGGGGGAAAATCTAGGATACC
>WNWK01035532.1:0-19709 GCA_009830355.1 Cherax destructor | reverse complement strand
AAAAAAATAATTTACTTTGTGAGTTTGGGAGGTTTGATGAAACCCCTTACAGTGGACCTGGGAAAATTCTTTCCAGAAGCCTCATGCCAACAAATTTTTCCTTAAAAATAATGTAAGGGGTTTCATTTAGACCCCAAAAATACACTTCAAAAAGCACTTCAAAAAAAATTCAAAAATGTTGATTTTGGATGCCGAAAGACCACTTTTGCAAAATTTTTTAAAAATATTTAATTTTTGTTAAATGCCTCGTATAATTGAAAACCGATTGTTTCATAGTAAAAAAAAAAGATACAGTAGTAAATCTGTACAGTGAAAGGGTTATGTTCCTGAAATTGATGCTTTGCAATTTATATGAAATGTGAAGATATATCTAAAAAAAGGGGAATGTTCAACACCTTAAATAATTTAATTTTTTAAAAAATATTAAATTTTTATTATTTTAAAAGGTATATTATTTGATCGACATTTTTTTTTAATAAAAACCCTAAAAAAAAATTATTTAAAAAATTTAAGAAAAGCCCAGGAAGTTGGTGTTTGATGAACAGTAACAAACCATCTAGAAAAAAGGGGATTGTTTTTTTTTTAAGAAAAAAACATGAAATTTAATAGACTTTCTTATCAGTTATTATTTTTCAAACTACCAAAAGGGGCTACAGTGTTTTATAGTTTAATATGCTAATAAAATAATTTTAACCATAATAAACATAATTAGGGTTTGTAAATCTTGATTGCCTGTTCATTCAAAAAATTCTCAAGCACTTTCACACCAAACCATATATTCAGCAATAAAAAAAATTACCAAGGAGCTCAAGAGTGGCAGTATGATCACCAGGATTTAAGCTCTAGAAGGGGTGTGCTTTCACCTGAGATAGGACTAAAAAAATAATTCTACATATCACTGGTGCCTGTTCTGAAAAATCTTTTTTCTGTAGGAGCCTAGTCCATTAAAAAATTTTTTCTAAAACTTAAAATTTTGCAAAAAACAGAGCAATACAAAGCCCAGTGTAAGTTTTTTTTGCTCAACACCCCATTAGGTTTACATATGATCTTACATCACAACTGCTGTAGTATGTTACTTAAGCTTGAAATTACTTTGAAGACCATTAACTCTAAGATTTTCTGGTGTACCCCTTTTCATCTTGGTGTTTATAGAACATAGTTATTTTTGTGTATGAAAACACAGTACATTGTTCACTAGTCAATTGATATACACCATCTCTGGAAAAAATATCTAAAGATAAATAATTTTTTTCCCCATAAAAAACATAAGAAGGGAAACACTTAATAGTTTTGGGGCCATCTTGGGGTAACTCATCCCCCCCCCCACTAGATGTACTTGCCCAACCTGCTTTTTCAACTCTAAAATTTCTTGCTTCACTGAAAATCTTTTTGAGAGACCCAACAGATGCTGAGTCATCTACGATGTCACTGGAATATATACCTCCCAGGGCTCCATGGTGGGGGGTTTGAAAGGTGATTCATGTCCAAGATACCAAAAGCTTTCACGAAAGAATCGACTTGAAGAATTGAGGGTCTTCAAATTTAAGTTTGTCCACTGTGAATCCATTGCCACGAGTCATGTTTTGTTTGGATATTTTTAGTTTATTTTGTCCCTTATTTTTTCGGGTGCCTTTACTTTTTAATCAACTTTTAATTTCCCTCCCTTTCAGCTTGGGAAATTCCTAAGTTTTCTGATACAGTGGATCAACTTTAGTCTTCCTGTGTTTGTTTTTCGCATATTTGTATCCATTTTTAATATGGAGACCAGAATTGAGCAGCATAATCTAAATGAGGCCTTAGAAGGATATCTAAAAATTTAAGATAACTGAAGACTATTTTTTATGCCCTTGATATAACCAGGAATTTTATTGCTTTTAATGCAAGCACTTATGCACTATTGCCTTGGTTTAAATTATTCTAAATATAATTCCTAAAACTATTGGAATCTGTTTAAATTGGATCTGCATCAATTTTTATATACCATAGTTTTTTTTCCCCGGGTTAGACCCCCATTTCTTCTTTTTTCAACACATCGGCCGTTTCCCCCCAAAAGGGGGGGGTGGCCCAAAAGGAAAATGAAAGTTTCCCTTTTTCATTTGTTATATCAGGAAAGGGGTTATCCCCCTTTCCTGGCATTTTAGTCCCCCACCCATGGCTTACGGAGGAAGAATTTTTCCACTTCCCATGGAGGAAGAGGAAAAAAAAAAGAACAGTAAAAAAAATGGGAAAAAAACCCAGGGGGGGGGTTTTTTTTTGTTTGAAGAATGTGTAGTGTGACCTGGTGTAATAGAAGAAAAGACATACGTGAAATCTTGATTTTTTTGAGACAGAAAAAGACACCAGCAATCCTACCATCATGAAAACAATTACGGGTTTTTGTTTTACACTACTTGGCAGAACGGTAGATTCCCTGGGCGGTTGCTGTCTCCCAACCTACTACCTAGAACCTTTCCATTTTCAAAATCTGTATCGCACCCCCAAAACAGCCTGTTTCGTGTCATGGGCAAAATTGCTTATTTTGTGTTTTTTCCCCCCGTCATTTATGATATTGTGAACAACATTGGGTGCAGTTGCCCCTTTTTTAACACCACTGTAAAAGGGTCCTCATTTATAGTCTCTGCCCTATTTAACCCCCGTCTCATTCCATGAGATTTCTCCATTTCTGTTTTCTGCTTTCTTTTTAAAATTCTTGTGTGTGGGAAATTTATCAAATACCTTACTGAAATTCATAAGCACATTATCATATACTTTATCTTGCTCTAATCCTAAATATTTTAGTAAAAAATAGAAAGGCTAATACATTTGTAAGGCATGAACAACGCTTTTTAAACCACAAGATTCATTGATCAAATTGCATTTTTAAGGTGGTTTATTTTTTCTGCAATTTTTAAATTTCCCTAACTTTTTCCAAAATTTAAGTTAGACTAATTTGCCACAATTTGAAGCTAAGGGCTGATCCCCGATTTGTATATAAGTATCATGTGATTTTCCACTTATCTGGATGAAACAATTTTTTTAAAAAATAGTTAATGGTTTACTAAATTTCTTCTTAAACCCCTTTAAACCCTTGAAAACAGTTTTGTCGGTCCTGCTTACTTGTTTGGTTTTAATCTGTTTGTCTAAGGACATGTTGCTAGTGAATTTTTATCTTACATAATTTGTTTTTGTCCTATTGTACAATTTTTAAAATTTTGGGGTTTATTTTAAAAAAAATTATGTAATTTAAAAAAGGGGGATATTTTTTTCATTAAGAAAAGTGTACCATTTTTTTTCACTAAAAAAAAAATCCCTAGATGCCATTATTAAATTTGTCTTTGTGAAGTGTTTTCTGAAGAGTGAGTTTATATCACAATTTGTGTATATTTAAGAGATTATGTCAAGTATCTGACTAATTTTTTCTTTTTTTCTGGTCCCCCTGTTGGGGGGGAGAGCGGTGTTAAAAAAATAAAAAGAATTAGGTAACTTAGAAGCCATTGGGTTATAGTAGTTTTTAAACCATAATTTTAATATAAATTTTTTATGTATAAAAATAACTTGTAAATTTAACTTTTTAAAGATTTCGAGTATTTATTACTATATTCCCAAAAAGTGCTAAATTGTGGGGGGTTATTCAGGGGTAATTAAAAACGATCTTAGATGCCATGCATACCTGCAGTGTTTCTCCACAAAGGGAAGAATGGGCTTTTCTTTTTAGTCCTAGACTTTCTGTGGGGCCACTCCCCAAAAGTTCCCAAAAGGGGTTAACCCTGGGAACCCCCGGATACTAGAATTTTAAATTTTTTGGTTCCATAAAGGGATTGTTCCATTCATTAATTATTATTATTAAATCAAAACTAAGTGCTAAACCCACAAGGATCACTTGAAAATTTAAAAAAAAAATCATCACTGACTAATTTGAATATGAATATAATAGTCATAATTGAATACTGACCATGTTTAACCCCTGAGGTCCAGACCCCCGATCGAAACATGTCCATGGGGGGCCAAAATTTTCTAAAAAAAAAAAAAAAAAAACTTTAAATGATAACTTTTCTAAAGTTTTGAAAAATGAGTCCCCTTTGGGAAAATGTCAAAACATGGAACCCCGGGGTTTTTATCTTTTAACCGTCCAGGTCAACAAAGCATAAATAAACACAATGAATGAAGGATTAGTAAAATTAATGGAAAAAAGTTATAATTCATCCTTAATGAAACAAACAAAAAACATTTTGACCAATCTTGCCAAAAAAAAGTGAGCCCCATGCGCAAAATGTACCCCTTTGAAAACATGAATAAAATCAGATAAGAGGATATTTATAGTAATTTTTTTAAAAAATTTTGGTGCTTTTGGGGAATCACTTTGAGTTCAAAAGACACTACCTGCCAAAACCAGTTATGATGAGTGACCCTTTTTTTCGCGTATAGAGGGGTTCCCGGTAGAAATAAGTGAATTTTACAAAGAGTCCCCATCAAGCGAGGTGATTCAAAGACTGGGAGGGAAGAGCCTGAAACCAACAGGGAGTACAACACCCTGGTAAAATTCCTTAAACCATGCATCAGGAGAAACACCCCGGTACATTCCCTTTAAAACCCTGCATCAGGGAGTACCTCCCTGATACAATTCCTTAAACCCACCGGAGTCCACACCCCGGTACACATCCCAAACCATGCATCAGGGAGTACCACCCCGGCACACATGCCTTCAACCCTACATCACAGTCTTCAAACCATGCATCAGGAATACCACACCTTGGTAAAATGCCTTAAACAGAACGGGGGGGACCACACCCTAAAAAACATTCCTTAAAACCCCCGTACACATCCATAACAATAATGAACACTTGTTTCATTTAAGTTATAAAAAAAATTTAAAACTTAACAAAAATATAATTTATATTTTTATAAACAATTTATGCTATGGATAATTTCTACACCAGTGCATATAGGTTCAGGGGGATTAAGCTTCAAAACAACTCTGTCCCTGTTCTTCTTCCAGTCTTCCTCCAACTCCCACAGAAAATTAACTACTCACCTTATGCCATTATATCTCACTGTATTTTCCCTTTTTCCCCAAACCATCTCGTTCAATCACCCAAAAAAACTGAGGATCACGGGAATAAATTAGAAAAAAAAATCATACTTTTAAAACAGTTCCATTCAAACATTAGCTAACTTTCTTATAGTGCATATAATTATTTAAATTTTTAAGAAAATCCTTTTTTAATAAAATTTTTGAATCAGATTGAACTAATAAGTCTTATTTTAAAAATTTACCATTGTTCATTTAGCTACCTTTTTATTGTACATATAATTTGTAATTCTTTTTTTTTTTCAACATCGTCGGCCGTTTCCCCCCGGGAGGAGGGGGGCCCCAAAAAGGGGAAAAAACAAAGTTTCCCCTTTTTACATTTAGAAATAATTCAGGAAAAGGGGGTTTTTTTTACCCCCTTGCCCCCCGGCTTTTTGGCCCCCAAAACACACACATTTTACGGGGGGGAAGAATTCCCGTTCCACTTCCCGTGGGGGATAAGAGGAAATAAGAACAAGAACTAGTAAGAAAAAGAAGAAAAAACCCCGAGGGGGGTGTATATATATGCTTGTACATGAATTTTAGGGGTGACCTAATGTAAGTAGAAGTAGCAAGATGTACCTGAAATTTTCATGTTTATGAGACAGAAAAAAACGCCAGCAATCCTACCATCATGTAAAAAATTACAGGCTTTTTGCTTTAATCACTTTTCCGGACGGTAGTACCTCCTGGGCGGTTGCTGTCTACCAACCTACTACCTAGAATAATTGAAATTAGCTGATAAAAAAATTTACTTAATAGTCTATGTCTAATTCTTAAGTAGTCTTTCAGCATTAGAATTAGTTTGCCAGAAATACATTTGTATACTAGTTGTTTTTTTTTGTACCTAATAATGTTTTATTACATGAAAACTACATTATTTTTGTTATCATAAAAAATAAAAATTTGAATCTAAATTTTTAAATGAATAGAAAACCCCCTATTTTTTTTGGGGGGGATTGATTTTTGAATGATTTAACATGTTATAAAATAAAAAAAAAGAACACAGGCATTAGCGTGTTTAAAACCCAAATTTTTAAAGAACAAAGACCCCCATGATTCTCTGACTGACCCCAATTTGCTACATGCCCTCAGTTCCCATCTCCTTGTTTAAAATCTTGCCCCAGAACTCACCTCCTGCTCCATATTTATTTCTCCATGTATGCTGCATGCCCCTTTTGCTTGAATGTTTTCCCCCTGAATATATAGTAATAACCCTGTAATAAATTTTTTTTACCATCTGGGGTTAAACCCATGGGGTCATACAGAACCTGCAGAACAGGAGGCAATCAGGGTTGACCCAAAGGGAAGGGGGAGAGATAGGTTCATTTCCCTTGATCAAGACCCCTTTCCCCGCATCAAGGTGTAATAATAAATTCCACAAATGATCTTCATGGATACCCTAGTACAAATCTAAAACAACTGATTAAAAAATTTAAAAATTAAATTAAAAAAAATTTTATAAAAAAAAAATAAAGTTACAAGGAAAAACCAGTTATTACCTTTCCAAAAATTAAATATATGTAGAAAGTCATGCAATTAGATACTAAGAAAGAAACTAACATAAATGAATCACTTTTTTACTGGGAGCGGGCAAGTTTGATTAATAACTACAAAAAAATTTTTTTTAGACTTGAAAAAGAGTGTTTGTATTTTAAATATGCAGGTCAATTATTTTTTGAAATTTTGCCTAGCTACAAAAACCCCAAACCCCCCTCTCTAATATAGAAGAGTTTAACAAACCTTAATAAGATCTATACTGGTTTGGCACTTTTTCAATAATAATAATAACAGTATTTTATTACTGAGGGGATTTAACTTTTTGTCTTTAGCCCATTTGAAGGGTTACTGTTGGTTGTGTTTTTTTTTTTGTTTGGTATCTGCACTTGTGGTGTTTGTGCTTTTTTTTTCTCTGCTAGCTTCTCCTCACTGTGCCTATTTTGTGGTTGTAGTATTCCTCTTTATTGTCTGATGATTTAATTACTGTAAAAGATAAGAAATCCTGAAAAATATGCTTTTAAAATACCAATAATTTTTTTGTTATTGTTTTCCTTCGCTATTCTGCATAATAGGTGAAATAATTTTTCAGCATTATTTACAAATAAATAAAAAAACGGGCCCAAGTAACCCCCAATTACTGTACAAGTTACATTCCTGACAAATTGCATCTAACTTAAAATTCATGTTGCATGAAGTGAAGAACATATGGGAAAAATAGGGTTTTTGGCACACCCTAAACTTGTAAAAATCTATTTTCTAATATTCAGGAAGGAAAAAATGACTGCAGTTTATTTTATTTCATTGTATTAGTCATTACTTGAAGCACTTAAGGAGTATGGGGAAGGTTAACCCATTTGGTTTTTTTTTAAAAAAAGGTTAATCAACTTATAAATATTGAAAAAATGAAATAAATTTCCCCAAACCCAAATTGTATATGCCAAAAAAATATAACAAAAAAATGTTTTTAATTAGTGTAAAAAAAAGGGAAAAAAATATTAACATGTTTACTCACCATTACAAAATAAATGCAATAGTAAATCAACATCATTTTTCTTGATCCATCTCCCCAACGATACCCTTCGCTTTTGGGCATTCTTTGTAGTAGAGGCACACAAAGTTGTAGCCCCGGTTTTTTTTTGAGTTTGAAAAAAGAATGTTTGATTCCCATTTAAACAAAGGTTTAATTATTAATTTGAAATATAATTATATTCATAAAGCATTAAACCCCTGTGGTTTATCGCTAGTTGGCAAAAGGAAAAAGCAGTAGAGGGAAAAATTTCACAAAAAAAGGAAAGACGTAAGGTTAAAGAAAATAAAGGGGAGAGAGACAGTAGAGGGGGAAAATTAACACAAGAGTGAAGGAGACAGTAAGGGAAAATTAAAACAAGAGTGAAGGAGGCACTAAGGAAAGTTCCAAAGGGGAAAGACGTAAGGGGGAAAAACACAAGAGTGAGAGAGAACAGAGGAAAGAACAAAAAGAGGGGGACAGTAGAGGGAAAGTTAGCAACAAGAGGAGAAAGACAGTAGAGGGTAAGGGTGGAGGGATGGTGAGGGATAAAGGTTAAAAAAAAAAAAAGGGTCAGTCATGTAGCAGATCAGTGTCAGAGAAGTCATAGTGAAATCTACTTTGATTGCACCACCACTGCCAGAAAGGAGGGGAAAACAGAATAAAAATGTTAAAGCATTGTAGAAGACATCAAAAAATTTAAATCAATGTGAATGAAAACTTAGATGTATTTCAGTCACTGAGCGATTTAAGAAAGGTATCCCCATACTCCAAAGTCAGCCTCATCTCCATCAATGCATCAAAGAAAATACAGGGAGGGAACAAACTTCTAATACTGTTAAATATCTGGGCATGAACTAGTGCTTCATAAGAACATAAGAAGAACATAAGAAAAAGGAACACTGCAGCAGGCCTACTCCCATGGGAAGGGTCCATCACTCCCGGCTTAGACCCCCCCACCGGGAGTTAACCCTCTCCAGGTAAACCCAGGTAGTCAGGTCACTTCCATAAGGGAATTGTTGGGCATCTGACCAGTGCACAAGCTAGTATCCAACTCACACCCACCCACACCCACTCATGTATTTATCTAACCATTTTAAACTACACCCCCAGCCCTATGACGGTACGGGGAGGTTCCACCATCCACAACTCATTCAAACCAGTGTTTCCCCTATATCCTTCCTGAATCTGAACTTTTCCAACTTGAAACCATTGCTGGAGTCATGTCTTGGGGAATTTTCAGCATGCTTTTTACATCCCCTTTTTTTATTCCTTTTTTCCTTTATACACCTCAATCATATCCCCCTAATTCTATGCCTTTCTAGAGGGGAATTAAAGGCCCTCATCATCCTCATGGGAAGATTTCTGAAGGGGATCAACTTTTTCCCCCTCTGTAGTTTTCCAGTGCATTTATATCCATTCTGTAATACGGTGACCAGAACTGTGCAGCATAATCTAAATGAGGCCTAACCAAAGATATATAGAGTTGAAGAACCCTGAGGATTCTTTTTTTATACTTCTTGTCAAGCCAAGGATTCTGTCAACTTTATTGCAAACACTTATGCACTGTTGTTTTGGTTTCAGATTACTGCTAACCAGAATCCTAAATCCTTCTCGAATCACAAGTATTAAGATCCATTATTCAGTTTATATGGGCATGGTTTTTTCCCCCCAACTTTTAGAACTTTGCATTTGTCTACATTAAACCATCTGCCACTTCTCTGACCACTGCATCAGTTATTAAATCATCCTGAATGCTCTAATGTCCTCATTAGAATGAATTGAGGGCCCTATTTTGGTGTCATAAAATTTGTTATTTGTTTTTTATTCCCTCATCTATGTCATGTATGTAAATTTAAAACAACAAAGGGGCCCAAAACGCCCCTGTGGGACACCGCTGAGACGTGCCCCCCTTCTGATTTTACCCCATTTATGCAAACTCTCTGCTGCCTATTTTCAACCCTGCCTCACCCAGGAAAAATTTCTCCTCCCATTCCGTGTGCCTTAAGTTTCCAAGCCTTTGATGTGGAACTCTATGAAACCTTATGAAGTCCATATACACAATATCATATTCATTCCATGATCACCTCCTCAAACACCGTAGTGAAAAAAAATTAGTAAATTAAAACAGGGAAACCCCCCAGTAAAACTGTGTTGAGATTCATTAATCAATTTTGCCTTTCAAGATGGCTACAAATTTCCCGGGAATTATTGATTCCCTAAATTTTCCAACTATGGAGGTAAGGCTTATTGGTCTATAGTTCAAGCTAAGGACCTGTCACCTGCCTTTAAAAGGTATTACATTTTTTCCCCTTTTTCCCCTTGTCTGGCACTATGCCAGTTTGTAGTGATATATTGAAAAAAATTTTTCCAAAATTTGCTGTTCCCCTTTTTCATTCCTTTAAAAATCTTTGCAAACAGTTCATCAGGGCCTGGGGATTTGTTGGTTTTATTTTTTTTTGTCTGAGGACCTTTTCATAGTTACCCCCAAACAAAAGTCTTTATCTTCCTGTTCATAATTTTTATTTCTGGGAAATTCCCATACGTGGGCCCCGGGTTTTTTCCCGAAAACGTAATATAAGTTAAAATTTAAGTGTATTTTTTTTGGGCTGAAATGGACTAACCTACTTGACATTTTTTTTAAGGGGCTTCCAAACCCAGATTTAAAAATTTTTCAAACTCGGGGGCCCCTGATCTTTCCCCTAAAACTGGAAAAGGGTTTGAAAATTTTACACATATCCTTATCACTGTCCGTGATCTGTCCTGAGTTACTCTTAAGTGGGCTATCTTGTCCCTAATCTTATTTTCTGTATACCTGAAAGAACCCTTTTGGGTTAGTCTTAAATCCTTGACTTAGCCTCATATTCCCTTTTTGCTTTTCTTTTTCCTTTTTTATTTCTCTTTAATTGAAAATATTGATTTCTTGTCTGCCCAAACCCCTTTTTTGATATGCCTATATGCCTCTCTTGACCAATGAGATGTTTTAATCTACAGTAGAACCCGAGCGGTCTGTCCGAATACGATTTTTTCGTGTAAAGGTTGCTTTTTACGGTCAATATTTTCTCCGATTGCGGTCACCAGACCTGTCGGGCCTGCGCTTGCGCACCTCGCCGCGCAGGATGCCAGTCTAGCGTTGTTTACACTTGAGTGAACAATCCCCAGCCCCTCTTTCAAACATTCACAATACATTTGTTGTGTTTAGTTGGTTTGGATTTTACGAAATAGTCAAGGGGTCAAGAAGCTCCTAGTGGCACCCTGTGTAAAGAAGGAGAAGACCATTGAACTGAAAAAAATTGGAGCGGCGTACTGTGTGAGCGTGCCAGGATGTACGGAAAAAAACAATCTACTATCACCACTATCCTGGCAAAAGAAAAGAAATCAAGGATGCTAATGTTGCAAAAGTTGATATGTTACGAAAAATAGATCAAAAACAGTGGATGAGGTTGAGAAGTTGTTGGGGTGTGGATCAATAAAAAACAGATGGCGGGTGATAGTATTTCCACAGCATAATTTGTGAAAAGGTAAGGCAGTTGCACGCAGATCTTGTCAAGACAATGCCTGCAACCAGTGCTGAGGAGAGGATTTAAACCAGCAGAGGTTTGGTTTGAGGTTTAAGAAACGTAGTGGCATAAAAGTTTGAGGCATGGTGAAGCAGCCACCAAGACAACGTGCAGCTGAAAAGTTTGTGAGTGAATTTAAGGGGTATGTAGAGGCTGAAGAATTCCTCCCCAACAAGTGTTTAATTGTGATGAAACAGGCCTGTTTTGGAAGAAAATGCCAAACAGGACCTTCATTACTCAGGAGGAAAAGCACTGCCAGGACGGGCCCTAACTCTCTTGTTGTGTGCTAATGCCATGGTGATTGTAAAGTGAAGCCTTTACTGGTGTATCCAGAAAATCCAGAGCCTTCAAGAAACACAATGTTAACAGGAAAAATTTTGTGTGTGCATTGAAGGCTAACACCAAGGCATGGGTCAATAAGGACATTTTGTGGAATGGTTGATTTGGAGTGTTTGGCCTAGTGTGAAGGAAATACCTCCTGGAAAGAAATTGGGACTCAAGTGCCCCTGGTACTGGACAATGCTCCTTCATCCTCACCATTTGGGAAGACTATTTGTCTGAAAACTTCAGTTTCATCTATGAAGTTCTTGCCTCCTAACACCACTCCTCTCATCCAGCCCATGGACCAGCAGGTGATTGCAAACTTCAAGAAACTGTACACCAAAGCAATGTTTCAAAGGTGCTTTGACATAACCTCAGTCTCTGAATTGACCTAAGAGAGTTCTGGAAAGATCACTTCAATATCGTCCATTGCATAGGCCTTATAGGTAAGGCTTGGGAGGGAGTGACTTCACGACTTTGAACTCTGCTTGGAGACCACTGTGGCTGGATTGTGTTGAAAAGAGGGATTTGAAGGATTTGGAGGCTGACCCTGTGCCTGTTGTGGACTCTATTGTGGCATTGAGGAACAGCCTGGGGTTGGAGTTGAGTGGTGAGGATGTGGAGGACCACAGGGTAGAGCTAACAACTGAAGAGCTGCAACAGCTGGAACTGGAACAGCATCAGACCAGAGTTGAGGTTATTGATTCACAGGAGGAGGAAGGGGGAGTGAAGGAGGTGCCTTCTTCACGGATTAAGGAAATTTGTTCCAAGTGGAACGATGTGCAAAGTTTTGTTGAACAATTTCACCCTGAGCAAGCTGAAATGAGCCATCTGTGCAACCAGTTCAGTGACAGAGCCATGTTGCACTTCAGGAAAATGTTAAACAGGCGCCAGAAATAGAGGACTCTGGACAGTTATTTTCTGCACAGGGTTCTAGTGACTCTCAAGCTAGTCCTAGTGGGATTAAAAGACAAAGAAGGGAAGTAACCCAGAGAGGGACTTGTTACCTGAAGTCCTTTTGGTGGGGGTTTCCCCTTCCAAACACTAACACCTTCCCTGTCCTCCTCCCTATTTTCCAGATGCCAGCAACTCTCTTCAATAAAGGTAAGTAAATGTTATTTTAAATGTTTAATTATAAATTTAATACATATTACATACTATACTACTTTATATATACTATTTATAATTGTTTTGTGAATGTGAAAGTATAGTTAATCCTTACAAAATTAATTTTTGTGAATATTTTTGGATGTCTGGAACGGATTAATTGTATTTACATTATTTCTTATAGGAAATAAGGTTTGAGTTACAAATTTTTCGTGTTGAGGTCTAGCTCCTGAAAGATTAAGAGCATTAGTCGAGGGACCACTGTATTGTTCATCCATTAACCCTTTAACTGTCCACACGTAGATCTACGTTCACTCGCGCACTGCTCCGACATTTAAAAAAAAAAAAAAAAAAAAAAATTCTAAAAATGAAGAGCGCATTTTTATAAACAGGATAGGCTAAAAAAAAAATTTTTAGGGCCAGTACTTACCGAGATATAAGCCCGACAAGTTGGTGCTGGATGCTCACCTGACGGCAACATCAAGTCCTGCCGCTTCCAGAAGTAATGCCGATATACTTTTTTTCTAGTTTTTATTTTAATTTATACAATTTTTATGTTCTGTAATTACAATTTATAATAGTTCTTATGATTTCATAGCCAATCTTTGTTCTAACACTAATATTAGGTACTAAAATAGTACTCAAATAGTCACAATGACACCAACAGGTGAACAATTTCACCTCCATATCATTTATATTGTCTATAAATATATACGAAGTATTTATAGGTCCCAGCAATGTTTTAGACATCCTGGATTATATATGAACTCCTTGAAGAATGGTGTGTTGACAATTGTCAGATAACTACTGATAAGGCAGTGACATTGATGAATGAATGTGTGCAAGGAACCCTTGCATTGTTTTCACTGTCTGTATCTATCTATCTATCTGTCTATCTATCTATCTGTCTATCTATCTGTCTATCTATCTATCTATCTGTCTGTCTATCTATCTGTCTGCCTATCTATCTGTCTATCTGTCTGTATCTATCTGTCTGTATATCTATCTGTCTATATATCTGTGTATCTATCTGTCTAGCTCGGCTTATCTGTCTTTGTTTGCCTGCCTATGTGTGCCTGGAGTATAATATGAAACTCCTTGACGAATGGTGTTATTTCAAGTGCCAGATAACACTGACAGCCCAATGACATTGATGAATGAATGTCGCAGGAACCCCGCTTTGTTTTCACTGTCTATCTGTCTATCTATCTGTCCATCTGTCTATCTGTCATGTATGTCTAGCTCTGCTTATCTGTCTTTCTGTCTGCCTGTGTGTCCCTGGAGTATATGAAACTCCTTGAAGAATGGTGTTATGACAAGTATCAGATAACACTGACAGACCAATGACATTGATGAATGGGAGCAGGGAACCCTCTCCGTGTTTCCATTGTCTATCTGTCTGTCTAGCTCTGCTTATCTGTCTTTCCGTCTGCCTATGTGTGTGTCTTTCCGTCTGCCTGTGTGTGTGTGTCTTTCCGTCTGCTTGTCTCAGTCTGAGTGCGGCTCGTAAGCCAACAGGTATTATACGCAATGCAGAAGTGACAATGCGTATTACTTGCCAGTCATGGTATTATGTCTTATATCTACAAGCATTGTATAGCAATATGCCTGGAATTTTTTGGGGTTTTCCTAGGAAATTTACACTATGTATAATAACTGTACTTATGTGTACATTGTGAGAGAGAGCAGAGAGAGATATTACAGATATAATAGATAGAGAATATAGACATACAGAGATATAGGACAGATAATATAGACAGAGCTTCGGTGGGAAACGGTCGACGTGTTGAAAGAAGAATATAGACAGAGATATAGACAGAGATATAGACAGAGATATAGACAGAGATATAGACAGAGATATAGACAGAGATATAGACAGAGAAATAGACAGAGATATAGACACAGATATAGACACAGATATAGACACAGAGACAGCCAAAGCCAGCCTGCCGAATATATAAGAACATAAAAGAAGGAACACTGCAGAAGGCCTACTGGCCCATGCAAGGCAAGTCCATGTCACCCCCAGCTTAGACCAATGACCCACCTAGTCAGGTCACATCCTCTGAAGGAAGGAGCACAGCATCAGACCTAGTAGCACAAGCTAGTCAGGTCCAACTCATACCCACCCACAACCACTCATGTATTTATCGAACCTATTTTTACTTTCCTCTTATAGGGGAGTGTTAATGCGACATGACATCAGTGAATCCTGGTGTTTGCCACATTATTTGCTCTAGCTGGCACTCAATTGAACTAGTGCTCCCCAAGGTACTAAGTGGTCCCAGATTTTTAATACTGCGCACACTGAGGGCGCAGACCCATTCTCTCATGTCTAGGCGACTCAGGCCTATTGCACTAAATTTGAAGGAATGAAAATAAAACGTTGATCTACGTTCGGAGCAGTACACGTACAAACGTATATCTACGTTTGGACAGTTAAAGGGTTAATTGCACAAAAAAAAATTAATAAAACTCGCAAAATCAATGCAAAGGACCTTTTGAAAACACACATCATCACTAAAAGTTTGAAGTCAATCAAAGATGCATTCTCTAGTTATCAAACAGACTCAAGTTATAAGTTTTTACAGTGACCCGAGTTTGTAAACCGAATCGTACAGTTAGTAAGTATAATATTGTAAGGTTTGTGGAGGTATTTTGGGGTCTGAAATAGACAACCTTACATTTTTCCTTAAGGGAGTAAGTTTGGTAATGGCATTGAGCAGACTCAGGGGAGTTTTACGAAACTCGGGGTCCATGTAGTTACTAAAATAGTAAATTTGCATCTATAAAGGTGAAACAGAAAAAGTATCATTTGCATATGATACATCAGCCATAAAAGTTTGATGCCACTCAGAGCAAGCATACATGTACTTTATTTTACAGGAAAAAGTAACATTCCATAAATCTTAAAAAAACATAAAAATGCAATTTTTCAACCTTTCTCCACTGTCTTTTCTCATATTATATTTACGTATATACTTGTTTAACATTTTGTGTCCAACATACTAGGATGCAGGTGATGACTGTATTCTATATGCTACCATGCATAATTTTTCATGCCTTCAAATATGCCACCTGCCAATATTTTTGATCTCAGTTCAACTGTTTGGGTCTCCTACAACCTTCTCAGGCCTTAGGAAAAACAAATCTAAGACCAGATGGGTCCCACACTGTATCATGGGGTAACAATGCCTAACCAGCATAAGTGCGTAAATAATGAAACCAGGACCTGTTGTTTCCCACCAGCTTCCCTATCAGTAAACAGGATGTGGAACTGCCAGGATGAATTCCACCTTGAAACAACTATAATATTATAAGTATTCCTTGTACATAGTGTTAAAGACGAAAGCAGTAAAAAAATTATTTGCTCTAATTTAAACTACATATTGTTTGTAGGCAATATCAGTCTATGCAATGCTTTTATTCAAAATCTTGCCACACACAAGAATTTGAATTTTTGGTTATGCCACAATAATGGGATTAAAATAATAACACTGCAACTCCTACTGTTATAAAAATTAGTGGCATGCCACTACTGTTACTTTTTTATGACTGAAGGAAATATGTAAAAATTCTGATTCATACCATCTCAATTTAATATGCTGACATGTTCATTATATGTACATGTACTTACAATAATAGTGATTACAGTAGTAATAATAATGAGACATGAGTTTCCAGAGAATGAAATAACTAATCAAATGAAGCTGTACAATATGAAAATTAAATAAACTTAACATTATAAGTCACAAATATCTGCCTTCAAAAGGGTTTCAATTAAAACTATATGTACATTAGTCTGCACGACCTGAGAAAGGTATCCCTACACTGCATAACCACTGGCCCCTGTACATCAATGCACTCAAAAAAGACTGGTGAAGAAGTGGCATAATGACTCATGAAATCGTAATGACACAATTTTAAACAAACCATACCGGCGGGGATAGAAACCACGATCAGAGAATCCCAAAACTCCCGACTGATGCTGCCCAGTGGCTGCGCGTGGTCTGGGTTTATGACTCTCTGATCGGGTTCTATCCCATGTATGGTTTGTTAGAGAGGCATAAGGTTGTAAAGTGATAAATTAATGTTAAAGATTTGAAGGAATCACATTTGTATTCATAATTATCACATTGGCTTTGAAGCCAAACTAAAGAGAATTTCCTGTTATCTTATAGGGACCAATATCCAAAATAACCAGCATATTACATTTGAACTGTCAAAATTTTAATTATCAAGAAATCAGAACTCAGTTTTCACATACAAATTAGTATTTTTAATTTTTCCAGTTTTTCCATGAAAAAAAAGGGAAACCGGACCAACAAAGGAAAATAAATCCCAAATTTTCTCTAAATAAAAATTTCCTGTTAAAATATATTTTTATATCATCAAATAAAAAATTAAGTGAATTTTTTAAATAAACATTATGTAGATTTGAACTATTGCTACCTAGTAACAATAACCTTGTATGGAAACCACAAGTATAAAAATCTGAAGTTATCAAAAGTCATTCTTTAGTTATCACAGATTCCAAAATTTTTGTTGTTTTTAATTTTTTACTCTAAAAATTTGCCTGTGAAATAAAACTTTAAAGGACTATCCCGCCCCAAGATGCATCACCATTAAATAAAGAATCATTCAGAAAAAGGGAAACTGAAATTTTTTTAATGGGGTTTGGGGCAAAATTTTTATCAATTTTAAAAAAAAATGGTAAAATCTTCACCACACACTTGAATTTCATTTTGTTTAGCTGAATTGGAAGCATTTTTTTTGAACGTTTGAAACTATCCCTGAGGTTTTTGGGAAATTATCTGGCCAGTTCAGGATTGGGAAAGGTCACAATTTTTATAGTGCACATGAACATCCAACTTTTCCCAAGAATCGGGCCCCCAAATGCAAGGGCTGAAATTTTGAAGAACCAATGAGGTTTTTTACAAGTTATAAAAAAATAAAAATAAAAAAAAAAGGGAAAAAAAATAAGAAATAATAAAAAAAAAAAAGGCAAACTCTTAAAGATCTCACTTCGGGAATATCAAAAAATTTTTAAAGAAAATTTAAAATTTTTTGAGGGGGTTTTAAATAATAAAAATTAAATTTTTCCCTTCCTGCCCAAAATTTGGGGAATAAAACCCTGCCCTTTTCCCAAAATTTAAAATATATGACTTTTTGGGGATTTCTAAGGAGGTTTAAATTTTTTAAATGGTTCTGGTCCCCATGTTTTAAGAAATAAAAAAACCCCAGTAACATAAAAAAATATAGTTTTTCTGATGCTTCTCAATAGCATTAAATCCCCCGGAGGTTTCTTTTTTTACTGGCTCTCCTGCCCATTTCTAAAGGGGGAATTTTCTTGTTTCTTCATCTTTTTCCTCCTTGAAACTAAAACCACAATCACAATTGTATTTTCCCCCCGAAACTATACCTGTGCATTTCGGAAAATTCCTTGCACTTTCCTCTGAGACCTGAAAAATCATTAATTTTGGTAAGCTTGTAAGAGCATCAGTGATCTGCTGCTAAAATAAAATTTAAAAAGGCCTGAAGAAACAATCTGACAATAATAAAAAAAGAACTTGAAAATAATATAAAGATCCTGGCTATAATAACTCAAAAAAAAAGGAAGCAGATTAGTTTTCTATAAACCCAATTCAGGCAAAAAGACTTCTTTAAAAATTTACCAAAAAATTTTATCCAGATGATAAAAATTCCAAACACATTCAGGGTTTTTCTTTTTTTTTCAAAAAAAAAGTAAAAACCCTAATTAAAAGGTAACTCCTGAAAGAGGGGGAAAGGGGATTTGAACTATGGTCCATGCATGAAGCTGAACCACCCCCCACAGGTTATTTATGATGATTTTTACAACCCAAAATGGACCAAGGGTTTTAGTCCCCCTGTCCATTCACTGACAGTCCTTCCTTCATTACAAAACTCGGGTTTATGGACTAAATGGCTTTAAGAGGGATGTGAATGATGTGCAAAACCACAAAAGCTTCTGGGGCTGTGGGAAAGAAAATGGGGGGACAGTTAGTGCCACTGACACAAACAAGTCACAGAAGTGGGTTGTAAAATCATCCTTTTTGAAATCTGTGGCTGAGTTGATACAGCATTGTGCCCCCCCTGTATCCTGTACTACTCTTTCAATGGTATTATATACTGACAAGTATGTAAATAAGACACAAAATAAATTTAAGGAATTTTCAAATACTTTGACCACCCGGGGAAAAATTTTCAATTGATAAAGCACCTTTGGGTAAAAGCCTTTTCAATAACATGTTATAAACCAAATCTGTGTCTTATTAACTTTTTTCTATATGTACAGGCAATAAAAGGGTTAAATTTCCGTCCATTTTCTGTTTTTTTACAGACAGCTGTTTTTTGACTTACCTTGGATTTTTCTTTTAAGGCTAAACAAAAAAAGATATGAAGGAAGGCTAAAAGCACTGGATGTGCTTCACTGGCTAAAAAGGGGAAAAAAAAGGGGGCATGACAATCCCCCTTCATGATAAAAAAAAAAGTGGCCCCCGGGTTTTTACCCGGGTTTTGTTGGGAAATTTGAAAAAATTTTTAAAAAATATTGGTTCATACAGATCCCCCGCCCCAACCCCCCCCCATCCAAGTCACCGGTGCCATTTTTTACCAGCGGTGACGACCCCCCGCATTCATACCCATTTTGTCATTATTCCATTTTTTTTGTGCTTGCAACCAAATAAAACCGGGGCCCCCAAAAAAAACCCCCAGTCCCCGCCCTGTGGTAAAAAAAGGGCAAAAAATGGTAGAACTGAAAAAAAATCATTTTAAAATATGAAAATGGAAGGGGTGGCTGGCAGGCTTTTTGGGAAACCCATCTTTCAACCATCGCCCCTCTGGGGAAAGGGTAAATCAAAGGGTGTTGTTTTGGAAAAAGGGCAAAAAATGATCACAAAACAGAATTAAAACTGGAAGATTGGGGACTTTGTTGGTTTGGGTGGATGAGAAAAATTAAACGGAGATAGGACGCGGAAAAAGATGATCCGTCAAGAAAATGCCTGCCAAAATGCTGGGAAAAAAGGGGGAAAAAACCAGCAAAAGGGGGGCCCCTTTTGGGAAATTTTTAAAAAGTGGTAAAAGTGATATGGCATGGTGAAGGGGGTTTAGACAAAATTTTGGGTGAAAAAAATTTTTTGAATTTAAA
>WNWK01035531.1:0-19710 GCA_009830355.1 Cherax destructor | reverse complement strand
AATTCTTAGGTAGTGGTGGTTTTGATAAGGACCTGCCTTGTATGGGCCAGTAGGCCTTCTGCAGTGTTCCTCCATTCTTATGTTCTTATGTTCTTATGAGTGGGGTGATAGAGGCTGGGACCTTGGGTGGATTTAAAAAGAGATTGGACAAATATATGAGTGGGAGGGGCTGGGTTTGATTAGTGTCGTGAGTACGGGAATAAATTCTTAGGTAGTGGTGGTTTTGATAAGGACCTGCCTTGTATGGGCCAGTAGGCCTTCTGCAGTGTTCCTCCATTCTTATGTTCTTATGTTCATAGATGTCATAGAACTTCAGGAAGATTTAGACAAACTTAATTCGTGGTCAGAAAAGTGGCAGATGCAGTTCAATGTAGATAAATGCAAGGTTCTGAAGCTCGGGAGTGTCCATAACCCAAGCACTTATAAGTGAAATAACGTAGAACTTAGCCATACAGATTGCGAGAAGGACTTGGGGGTGATGGTAAGCAGCAACCTTAAACCAAGACAGCAATGCCTAAGCGTACGTAATAAGGCAAATAGATTACTGGGATTTATATCAAGAAGTGTTAGCAACAGAAGTCCAGAGGTTATATTACAGCTTTTACATCATTAGTAAGGCCTCACCTAGATTACGCAGCTCAGTTTTGGTCTCCATATTACAGAATGGACATAAATTCGTTAGAAAACATTCAGCGTAGAATGACTAAATTAATACATAGCATTAGAAATCTTCCTTACGAAGAAAGATTGAAGACACTAAAATTACATTCACTTGTAAGACGTAGAATGAGGGAGACATGATCGAGGAATACAAGTGGAAAATGGAGTATTAACAAAGGAGATATAAATAAGGTCTTGAGGATATCTCTCCAAGAGAGAACCCGCAATAATGGATTCAAATTAGATAAGTTTAGATTTAGAAAGGATATAGGAAAGTATTGGTTTGGAAATAGGGTAGTTGATGAGTGGAACAGTCTGCCTAGTAGGGTCATTGAAGCTAGGACCTTGGGTAGTTTCAAATTTAGGTTGGATAAATTCATGAGTGAGAGGGGTTGGATTTGAGTGGGACTCGCGCATGAGTGGGTAGAATTCTCAAAGCTTATTTCTTGGGTAGCATTGAAAATTGGGTTGAGCAAATATTCTGTTAGTGGGACGGATTGTGAAGGACCTGCCTAGTATGGGCCAACAGGCCTGCTGCAGTGTTCCTCCTTTCTTATGTTCTTATGTTCTTATGTTCTTATTTCAAGAAGTATAAGCAACAGAAGTCCAAAAGTTATTTTACAGCTCTATACATCACTAGTGAGACCTCAGTTGGATTATTCAGCTCAGTTTTGGTCTCCTTACTACAGGATGGATATAGATTCATTGGAGAACATACAAAGAAGAATGACTAAAATGATTTACAGTATAAGAAATCTCCCGTATGAAGATAGACTTAGAGCATTGAATCTCCACTCTCTGGAGAGACGTAGAATGAGGGAAGATATCATCGAGGTGTACAAGTGGATGATGGGCATAAACAAAGGAGATATTAATAAAATACTGAGGATATCGAACCAAGTAAGAACGAGAAATAACGGATTTAAATTGGATAAATTTAGATTTAGAAAGGACATAGGCAAGTACTGGTTTTCGAACAGAGTTGTAGATGCGTGGAACAATCTTCCGAGTAGGGTGATAGAGGCTAGGACCTTGGGTGGCTTTAAAAAGAGATTGGACAAATATATGAGTGGGAGGGGCTGGGTTTGATTAGTGTCGTGAGTACAGGAGTAAATTCTTAGGTAGTGGTGGTTTTGATAAGGACCTGCCTTGTATGGGCCAGTAGGCCTTCTGCAGTGTTCCTCCATTCTTATGTTCTTATGTTAAATCTGAGTGGGGATCTGTAACAAGTGGCGTTCCACAGGGATCGGTTTTGGGCCCGTTGTTGTTTATAATATATATAAATGACCTTGACGAGGGAATTACTAGTGATATGAGCAAATTCGCTGATGACACGAAGATAGGTAGGATAATCGATTCAGACGTAGATGTCACGGAACTTCAGGATGATTTAGACAAACTCAATTCCTGGTCAGAAAAATGGCAGATGCAGTTCAATGTAGATAAATGCAAAGTTCTAAAGCTCGGGAATGTTCATAACCCTAGCACCTACCAGCTTAATAATGTTTAACTCAGCCGTACAGAATGCGAAAAGGATCTGGGGGTTTACCTCTCGACCTTGATGTATGCGTCACTTCAGTTTTCCCAATGCCTCCTGCTCTGTTGACACATTTCCCACCCTTGGCACCTTTCTTAAATTGCATCCCTCCCTTTCCCCTCTTTGACGCATCCACCAAAGGCTTTTTACATGTTCTTTGTGCAGGTGTTAATACATCCTCTCCATCTGATGAGGCTACCGATCTCTTTCAGGATTTCCCCGACACTACCATCCCTTGACTACTTTCTTGCTCATGCACTTCCACACACACTGTCTCACATACTAACCCTTGTTCCCCAGTTCTATCCGCTTCCATTTCAACACCTAAGAACATAAGAACATAAGAAAGGAGGAACACTGCAGCAGGCCTGTTGGCCCATACTAGGCAGGTCCTTCACAATCCGTCCCACTAACAGAATATTTGCTCAACCCAATTTTCAATGCTACCCAAGAAATAAGCTTTGACAATTCTACCCACTCATGCGCGAGTCCCACTCAAATCCAACCCCTCTCACTCATGAATTTATCCAACCTAAATTTGAAACTACCCAAGGTCTTAGCTTCAATAACCCTACTAGGCAGACTGTTCCACTCATCAACTACCCTATTTCCAAACCAATACTTTCCTATATCCTTTCTAAATCTAAACTTATCTAACTTGAATCCATTATTGCGGGTTCTCTCTTGGAGAGATATCCTCAAGACCTTATTTATATCCCCTTTGTTAATACCCATTTTCCACTTGTATACCTCGATCATGTCTCCCCTCATTCTACGTCTTACAAGTGAATGTAATTTTAGGGTCTTCAATCTTTCTTCGTAAGGAAGATTTCTAATGCTATGTATTAATTTAGTCATTCTACGCTGAATGTTTTCTAACGAATTTATGTCCATTCTGTAATATGGAGACCAGAACTGAGCTGCGTAATCTAGGTGAGGCCTTACTAATGATGTATAAAGCTGTAATATAACCTCTGGACTTCTGTTGCTAACACTTCTTGATATAAATCCCAGTAATCTATTTGCCTTATTACGTACGCTTAGGCATTGCTGTCTTGGTTTAAGGTTGCTGCTTACCATCACCCCCAAGTCCTTCTCCAATCTGTATGGCTAAGTTCTACGTTATTTAACTTATAAGTGCTTGGGTTATGGACACTCCCGAGCTTCAGAACCTTGCATTTATCTACATTGAACTGCATCTGCCACTTTTCTGACCACGAATTAAGTTTGTCTAAATCTTCCTGAAGTTCTATGACATCTATGTTTGAATCAATTATCCTACCTATCTTCGTGTCGTCGGCGAATTTGCTCATATCACTAGTAATTCCCTCATCAAGGTCATTGATATATATTATAAATAACAATGGGCCTAAGACTGATCCCTGTGGAACACCACTTGTTACAAGTCCCCATTCGGATTTAACCCCATTTATGCACACTCTCTGCTTCCTATTGGTGAGCCATGACTCGATCCATGACAGCACTTTTCCCCCAATGCCATGAGCTGCCACTTTCTTTAACAGTCTCTGGTGCGGTACTCTATCAAAAGCCTTACTAAAGTCTAAATAAACAATATCGAATTCTTTATCGTGATCAACAGCCTCAAAAGCTTTACTGAAGAAGGTTAATAAATTAGATAGGCAGGAACGGCCCCTCGTGAATCCATGCTGGGTATCATTAATCAAATTATGGTTATCTAGATGGCTTCTAATAATATCAGCTATAATTGACTCTAGTAATTTGCCTACAATTGAGGTCAGGCTTATTGGGCGGTAGTTTGACGGTAGTGACTTGTCCCCTGCTTTAAAAATAGGAATTACATTAGCCATCTTCCACATATCAGACACTACACCCCAAGACTTCTGCTGTCGCACTTAACTCCGGCAAGGTCTTGGGTATGAGGCTCTCCAATACCCCCTCCAAAGACATATTGGGGCTGGCCTCCCCTGTACCCTCCTCCTCTTCTGCTATTTCTTGCTGCTCCACTGTAGCCATCGGAGGGAGTGTTTGACATGCCAATGTGCTGCCCTCCACTATCTCACTCCATGACTGTGTAGATGGCTCCTGCTCCAACGTAGTTCTTTCCTGTCCCTCTTCCGTCTTGCTTGTTCAATTCGTACCCTCCTCAAATCGTTGCTGCCCTCTCGTTGGACAATTCGCTGCTACATGTTTGAATGCTCCACATGTACGGCACATCCGTCGTTGACCCACGTACGTTATGTACACCTGGGCCCTGAACTCAGGCATAACTACATATGATGGTATGGGCTGCCTGATGGACATCTTCAATGAATAAGACCCCTCCATGAGTCCTTCGAAGGAGCCCTCATGCCACTTTCCCACGTTTGCTGCATGTATAATCCCATATTCTTTGAAGACTGCCGTTAAATCCACTGGATCCACCTCAAATGGTACGTTTCTCATCCTTATCCATGTATAGGACCGTGAGACGTCCCTCAACCGCACCTCCATACTTGAGTTAATGGCATATACTTGATCTTGATATTTGTCGACCAACCTTTCATACTGCTGAGATGACGACAATTTCACAAATACTCTGGTTAGTCCATTTAGGGCCACACCATATAGGTCACCTATGTCGATCTTGTAGATATCCTTCAACACCATAGGTAAGACTGTAGTGGCTGAGGACGGGTGTAACACGCCCTTCACTATTTCAAGACAGTGTTGATGCGACGTCTACCAGCTGCCGCCATGTTGGTGAAAATAAAGTTGCGTCTCGGCGCCACCAGGAGGCAGAGCACCAACGACCACCCAGTATGGTTGCTGGACGGGGAATGATGGAACATTATGTCTCTGTCCACCTTGTCGATTCCTCTCAGTATTTTATATGGCGTTATCATGTCCCCCCTATCTCTCCTGTCCTCCAGTGTTGCCAGGTCGATTTCCCTTACCTTCTCCTTGTAGGATATACCCCTTAGCTCCGGGACTAGTCTTGTTGCAAACCTTTGCACTTTCTCTAGTTTCCTTACGTGCTTAGCTAGGTGTGGGTTCCAAATTAGTGCTGCATACTCCAGTATGGGCCTAACGTACACAGTGTACAGGGTCCTGTACGATTCTTTATTAAGATGTCAGAATGCTGTTCTTAGGTTTGCTAGGCACCCGTATGCTGCAGCAGTTATTTGGTTGAAGTGCACCTCAGGAGATGTGCCTGGTGTTATACTCAACCCAAGATCTTTTTCCTTGAGTGAGGTTTGTAGTCTCAAGACCCCTAGACTGTACTCCATCTGTGGTCTTCTTTGCCCTTCCCCAATCTTCATGACTTTGCACTTGGTGGGGTTAAACTCCAGGAGCCAGTTGCTGGACCAGGTCTGCAGCCTGTCCAGATCCCTTTGTAGTTCTGCCTGGTCCTCCTCTGATTGGATTCTTCTGATCAACTTCACATCATCTGCAAACAGGGACACTTCGGAGTCTATTCCTTCCGTCATGTCATTCACAAATACCAGAAACAGCACCGATCCTAGGACTGACCCCTGTGGAACCCCACTCGTCACAGGCGCCCACTCTGACACCTCGCCATGTACCATGACTCGCTGTTGTCTTCCTGACAGATATTCCCTGATCCATTGAAGTGACTTCTCTGTTATCCCTGCCTGGTCCTCCAGCTTTTTCACTAATCTCTTGTTTGGAACTGTGTCAAACGCCTTCTTACAGTCCAAGAAAATGTAATCTACCCACCCCTCTCTCTCTTGTCTTACTGCTGTCACACTGTCATAGAACTCCAGTAGGTTTGTGACACAGGATTTCCCATCCCTGAAACTGTGCTGGCTGTCGTTGATAAGCTCATTCATTTCCAGGTGTTCCAACACTCTTCTGATAATCTTCTCCATGACTTTGCATATTATACATGTCAGTGACACTAGTTTGTAGTTTAGTGCTTCGTGTCTGTCTCCTTTTTTAAAAATTGGGATTACATTTGCTGTCTTCCATACCTCAGGTAGTCGTCCTGTTTCGATAGATGTGTTGAATATTGTTCTTAGGGGTACACATAGCTCCTCTTCTCCCTCTCTCAGGACCCATGGAAAGATGTTATCCGGCCCCATCGCCTTTGAGGGATCTAACTCACTTAGCAGTCTCTTCACTTCTTCCTCGGTTGTATGTATTGTGTCCCTCCCGTCTCCTCTGTGAACATTTCTTTAAATCTCATCTTGAGTTCCTCTCATACTTTCTCGGTCGTTTCTTGTGATCTCTCCTCCTTCCTTTCTCAGCCTGATTACCTTGTCCTTGACTGTTGTTTTCCTCCTGATGTGGCTGTACAACAGCTTTGGGTTAGATTTGGCTTTCACTGCTGTGTCATTTTCATATTGTCGTTGGGCCTCCCTTCTTACCTGTGCATATTAATTTCTGGCTCTACGACTTCTCTCCTTATTCTCCTGGTTCTTTTGTTTTCTCTACTTCTTCCATTCTCTAGCACACTTGGTTTTGGCCCCTCTACACCTTTGGGTGAATCAAGGACTAATCCTGGCTTTCTCGTTATTTCTGTTACTCTTGGGTACAAATCTCTCCTCAGCTTCCTTGCATATTGTTGTCCCATATCCCATCATTTCGTTTACTGACTTCCCTGCCAGTTCTCTGTCCCACTGAACCTCGTGTAGGAAATTCTTCATGCCTGTGTAGTCCCCTTTCTTGTAGTTTGGCTTCATTCATCCTGCCCTTCCTGCTTCCCTCTCCACTTGTAACTCTACTATGTATTCGAAGCTCAGAACCACATGATAACTGGCCCCGATTGGTCTCTCGTATGTGATGTCCTCAATGTCTGCACTACTCAAGGTGAATGGTAGGTCCAGTCTAGGTGGTTCATCATCTCCTCTCTCTCTGGTAGTGTCCCTTACGTGTTGGTACATGAGGTTTTCCAGTACCACCTCCATCATCTTAGCCCTCCACGTTTCTGTGCCCCCATGTGTCAGTGTGTGTGCTCGGTTAGATTCGACTTTGAATATGACAGCATCAAGTCCCTAGATAAATTAACTTCTGAACCACAAGGCAATACAACAGCTTGCTTGAACAGTAAGATGACCCAGTTTTACAAACATCAATAATGCTCGAAGCAGCCATAAACAGCACAGCGTCAGACAAGGAACCAGGAGAATAAAATGACCTTTATTGGGGACCATCAGCAAATCCTCCACAAAAAGGCTAAACTTCCTAATTACTGAAACTGAGTTCAACAATTCCAAATTCTATACTAAGACAGTGCTTAGATGCTAAAACAATGTAAGTTGAGAGTTTGACGTTATATGTCTCATGACACACTACGTCAAGTATAACTGAATCTAAATAATGATCTGTGAACTGAGTTACAGAGTTTCGAGAGATACGTACCAGCTCACGAAGCAAGACATTACCAAAAATAGAGTCTAATTAACCCGAGCTGAGAAGGACAGCATTCTCTCAGACAGCAGAGATGGAAATGTTTCCTCCACGAGGAACAGAGAGAGAGAGAGAGAGAGAGAGAGAGAGAGAGAGAGAGAGAGAGAGAGAGAGAGAGAGAGAGAGAGAGAGAGAGAGAAAGAAAGAGAAAAAATAAGGCCTTGCAGATAGAAGGTCTCGTGAATCTTGTCAATTTAACACTCAGATATGCAACAATGAAACAAGCAAGGCAGGTAGTTTGTAGTGCTGGCAGAAATTCAAAACTCTCGGGGAGCAGAGTGAGAGGTGTAGTTGTTATATCCTTCCTACATACATGTGCTAAATATACAAGTCAAATAATAATATAAAGTAAGAGATTTTGGTTCCATCTATTAAAGAAAACATTGGCAATATTAGATGAACAACACATATACTATAATTATGGCGTCCTTTTCTTTCATTAACATTGTCGCTGATGTTAACATTAATGCAAGTGTTAACATTGTTGAACGTGATAATATTGATGAAGAATATTAATCAGTGTTTTATCCTTGTGCAGGAGTCACCTGGAGTGGTTCACTGGTTGTCTTACTGGTGGAGGAGTCAGACTACTACAGCAGTGTCCCAAGCTGATGTGGCTCTTCCTGGCTCTTGTGAGTGACCACCATGCTGGCTGTCTCCTGCCACAGCTACACCACACTGTAGCCTCCACACTACATCAACTTGAGTGGCTCAGTAAGTGTTACACTGTGTTCTGTGTCTTACTGTGTGTGATGGTACCAGTTGTCTACTGTGTACTGTCCACCCTGACAACACTGTCCACCCTGACAACACTGTCACCCTGACAACACTGTCACCCTGACAACACTGTCACCCTGACAACACTGTCACATTGACAACACTGTCACCCTGACAACACTGTCACCTTGACAACACTGTCACCCTGATAACACTGTCACCCTGACAACACTGTCATCCTGACAACACTGTCACCCTGACAACACTGTCACCCTGACAACACTGTCACCCTGACAACACTGTCACCCTGACAACACTGTCACCCTGACAACACTGTCACCTTGACAACACTGTCACCCTGATAACACTGTCACCCTGACAACACTGTCACCCTGACAACACTGTCACCCTGACAACACTGTCACCCTGACAACACTGTCACCCTGACAATGTCACCTTGACAACACTGTCACCCTGATAACACTGTCACCTTGACAACACTGTCACCCTGACAACACTGTCACCCTGACAACACTGTCACCCTGACAACATTAAGAATAACAATAAGAAGTTTAACATGATACATGGTACTACAAACTTGGGTGTACATGCCAAAAGCTTCTTTGTATGCAGATCATTTCTGGCAAACTTAATATTAACTTAAGATTAGTAAGGCAATAACACATAATTATATGAGTTACAGTGAGTCAGGAGAATTAAGTTGTTATAGGTAATGCTAACAGGCTATAATAAGTTTAGTATACAAGTTTAGTAGTGAATAATTACAGTTTTAAAATTAGTTTATAAAAATATTACAATGGAACAATTTGAAACAATTTACAATATGACATTATTACTATTTAGTATTATTTAAGACAATGAAATTTAAGCATCCTAATTTTGAAGTAGTGAGTATATGGTTGAGCAGTCATTAGCACAATATACAGTAATGAAGTTGACTTAAGTTTAAGTTGAGTAGTCTTATATTATTTAGAAGTTTTTTGTATAGCTTTTGAGTCACTGGTAGGTATTGAGTTTGGTTTGTCTGATTGTCCTCTGACAACACTGTCCACCCTGACAGCAGTAATGATGGTGTGATGATAAGCAAGGTGGTGATGGTGACGGTGTGGTGTATCACTACAGGTGTGAGAGTGTCAGCATTAGCAGTGTCAGCAGCAGCTTTGACGTCACTAGCCAGCACATTGGTTGTCAAACTGGATCTGACTGATGTGAGTGACTGTATAGTGAGTCATGCTTGTGACATAATCCAGGAGCTACGACCAGCAGGAGGGTGAGTCCCTCACTTTTGTTCTTGTGGTCCCTTCAATGTTAATGTAATTTTTGTTAAGTGTTGTGACACTGTTGTGAGTGATACTGTTGTAAGTGACACTGTTGTGAGTGTCACTGTTGTAAGTGACACTGTTGTGAGTAACAATGTTGTAATTGACACTGTTGTGAGTGACACTGGTGTGAATGACACTGTTGTGAGTGACACTGTGGTAAGACTGGTGTGAGTGATGCTGTTATAAGTGACCTGTTGTGAGTGACACTGTTGTGAATGACCTGGTGTGAGTGACACTGTTGTGAATGACCTGGTGTGAGTGATATTGTTGTGACACTAGTGTGAATGACACTGTTGTGAGTGACACCGGTGTGAGTAACACTGTTCTGAGTGATGTAGACAGCCTATACTGTCTGCATAGACAGCCTATGCTGTCTGCCAGCCGAGCAAAATGAAGCCAGTAAGCTTACATGCCTAGTTCCCATAGTTTCCACCAGGGGCAGGTCTCTGGGTGGGTATGCCCAGACCTACATCTCTCTCACTTCTCGTCCAGGCATCACTCAGTCAACAGGCCTACTCCTCTGTCCCTTGTGCCCATGGCCCTCCCGGGCCATGGGCACAAACACACTGCCTGTATACCCTCATGTTATCGCAAATAAACTAAGAAGCCTCCGAAGTCTTATCATTTCTACCCCGCCTTGAACGACGACGCAATAATCATAGAAAACATTGGTGGAGAGCAGCGGTCACAGCAGATGTGTTGCCCGAAGAGGGAAAGGAAGAGGAATGAAGTTGTCTTCACTTTATCAGCCTACACAAGAAGCATCCGTCTCTCAACGAGTTATCCTGATGTCGTGTCTGCAAATCTCATAATCCAGACACAGATACAAGCAGAATCCAGGCCGTAATTTGTCGAATTTCTTCGAGAAATATAGTGGCGTCCCTGTGAGTCCATGCCACAGCATCCCACGCTGTTTCTCAGTCACGTGCTCAGCCTTAACAGCATGTTCTGCTGTTGTTCAGCTCAGCATGTCTATTTCAACAAGTCAGAGGTGAGTTTGTGGTGATTTCAGCGTCCAGTGTGTGGGTGTCTCCCTCGTGTGTTGTGAGTTGAGAGAAGGAAGCAGCCAGGTTCCTTGCCTACTCACCCACACTCTACCATAACACCCATGCTCGCTCTAGTGTACGCCACCACTGCCCACTCCCTCTCTGCCGAATTTCTGTGTGAATTCTCTGCCAGAGCTGTGTATCCGAGTTCCCAAGGTCACTCGAAACCACATGCAGCAAGCCAGTGGAGTCAACGCAGAGTGAGCTTTGTTCTCGGGGTGGAGGGGGCCAGTCGACCGATGCCAGTCATAGCATAGCATCCGTGTTCATCCAACCCGCCTGCTGGCCTATAGAGTCACCTGTTACTCCCAGCGTCTCGATGGTGCCTGAGACAGATCTTCGTCCTTGATTTTCCCACAAAATCGGGACATAGTCATCACGACATCACTCCAGGACGTCACCTCGCGACGTCACCCCTGATGTTGCCTGATAGCACCTCACGATGTTGCCTGATATCACCTCACGATGTCACCCCATGACATCCCTCACAACGTTACTCCATGACGTCACCCTGGACGTCTGCTGACGTCACCTCGCTATGTCACCCCATGACATCACCTCACGACGTCATGCCTGACATCACCACATGATGTCATGTATTCTGCAGTTTCACAATGGGCAAATTGTTGCATTATTGTCGAGAAGTTTGAGAGAAGATATATGTCGTGTGTTAATTAATTCCTCTCAGTCAGTGTTCTCAAATGTTCGTGAATGGCCTAGTGTCGATTTTTGCACAGAAAAGCATCATTTGCTAGTAAGCCATGTTGTACCGCATGTGCAGTATGTGTGTGCAGTTTTCCGTGTGTCCTGTGTAGTCTTGAGCACAGCTGTGTGTGGACCACATTATGTTCGCCCAGACCACTGTGTAGCACTTATCACCTAGTGTGACCCGCACTCGCTTGACAACTGACATCAGTCAGTTCAAGCATCAGTTACGAGTGTCTGAGCTCCATGTACAGAAAGCTCTTTATGTTCGCCGCTAGTAATGCCCTGCTGAATCGTACCCGCGACGATTTTCCTGTCAAGACTCATTTCCACTTCACCTCCTAGACCATCAGAGTGCAGTTATATGTAGAGACCAGTCTGAGGATGCTTAGACCATCCTCTGCTGTAACTTCAACTGTCGAGAGAATGACATACGTCAAGCCGCAGTAGCCCTGTCCTGTCGGCAGGCGACTGTCAGCCTCGTGTCACAGCTTCAGTGAGCAGCCTGCACAAAGATGATGTCACTTTGACTGCTAGCTCACTCATTGCAGTAAGGTGTATGCTGTTACGACCTCCAGATATTTTGCCAAGTCGTCTCTGCCACGACTCACTCCACACTCGCCGGCAGTGACAGCCCCAGCAACAATACCAGTCAAGAAATGTCCTCCTAAGTCACTTGCCAGAAGAAGTCCTGTCCAGTTGCGACTACTGACGACACCTCACTCGAGGGCACCAGCAGGTTGTGCCACAGGTTGAGTGAACCCTGCAGCAACTACTACGATAACTGCAATGACTGTTTCACCACTCCAGAGGAGACCGTACCCTGTTACAACACAGCTCAGCCACAGCGATGTCTCCTGTGTTGTAGTATCTGTCTAGACGCAGGAAGGAATGCAGTGATGCATCGACGCTCACTGCCTGAGACCTCGAAGCACACTTTTTTTTCTTCCCTCTCTGTAGAAAGTTTTTTTTCCATGTCCACATGTGTGTGTATATATATATACACAATATATATATATATATATATATATATATATATATGTATATATATATATACATATATATATGTATATATATATATATATACATATATATATGTATATATATATATACTATATATATATATATATATATATATATATATATATATATATACATATATATATATATATATATATATATATATATATATATATATATATATATATATATATATATATATACGTTTTTATTTTGTGTTTTGTGCCCTGTTCCTTCGAGAGAGAGCGACCGAGATTTTTTTTACTGCAAGTCATGGTCAGAGTCGACCATGGGTGCGTGGCCTATGCTGTCTGCCAGCTGAGTTCATATTTCGCGCCTTGCTCGTGCTGCCACCTATAGGCCCATACCCACTTCAGTCTGCCCCACCATGTTCCTTCCTCACTTCTGGTCCATGCATCGTAATATAAACAAGGCCCACTCCTCTCTCCCTCGCGGGCATGGCCCTTCCAGGCCATGGGCACAAACATACTGCCTGTATACCCTCACGTTATTGCAAATAAAGTAAGAAGCCTCCGAAGCCTTATCATTGCTAACCCGCCTTGATCGACGACCCAATAATCTTAGAAAACACGTGGAGTGATCACGAATCCACGTGGATCACCAAGCCATGTGGGGGGATCACGAAGGCACGTGGATCACCAAGCCATGTGGGGGGATCACGAAGGCACGTGGATCACCAAGCCATGTGGGGGGATCACGAAGCCATGTGGATCACCAAGCCATGTGGGGGATCACGAAGCCATGTGGATCTACAAGCCATGTGTATCACCAAGCCACTTGGATCACGAAGCCACGTGGGTTACCTAGCCAGATGTCCCAAGCCACATGTCATGGCCTACTTCTGCATCAACCCATGACATCACCATGCTGCTGACGTCACCACGATGCTGCCCAGCTCCACAACGTCACCTTGCTGCTGACATCACCTTATGCCGTCACCCACGATGCTGCCCGACTCCAATGACATCACCCTGGACGTCTGCTGACGTCACCTCGCGATGTCACCCCATAACATCACCTCACGACGTAACACCTGACATCACCACATGATGTCACGTGTTCTAGTATGAAGTGTGCAATTTTATTTTCAGTATTGTCGAGAAGTTTGAGAGAAGATATATGTCGTATGTTAATTACTTCCTCTCAGTCAGTGTTCTCACATGGTCGTGAATTCCTTAGTGTCAATTTTTGCACAGAAATGCATCATTTGCTAGTAAGCCATGTTGTACCGCATGTGCAGTATGTGTGCAGTTTTCCGTGTGTCCTGTGTAGTCTTGAGCACAGCTGTGTGTGGACCACAGTATGCTCGCCCAAACCAATGTAGCACCTAGTGTTACTTATCACTCAGTCAGTGAGGGCTGAGTGTTTGAGGGAGGAGGACGTGTGTGTTGGGTGAGGTCCTAGGCCTTGTATCTCAGGACTGCTTATTTCACTCAGCTGATAACTCATCACGCAACTCATATTGTTGGATCGCAGCTGCATTGTTGCTGGAACTCTTATGTGTGAGCTGTGACTAGTGATCTACCTAGTGAAACGCAAAGTGTTGGTTTGAAGTGGCTCAAGAAGGCCTACCTTCACTACACCTCGCCTACCTCCTCCCTTCCTTCCTCGATTTCGAACTCAGTCATTTGTCTCTATTTACTTATGGTCTAGAGGCAGATCTTGCCTGCCCACATAAGTGCCTGAGTGCCCTTGTCAGTCCTCCTGCCGGCACTCCATGATTTCTCCCTCACCCTTCTTAAGAATGTCTCCTGTGTGCATATTTGCCTGCTACAAGCAAATCTCCAAGTGGTTGACATGGGTTTAGCTAGCACATTCAAACAGGCTTGAAAACAAAACTCCAAGCCAGCCAGGACAAGAGGGATTAGTCTGCAGTTACAGCTGTCCTGACCCCCTCCAGAGGGTCCTGCCATACCAGTGTTCCTGCCATACCAGTGTTTTTCCTGCATTGAGAACACAAAGCCAGCAAGCCAGCCCAGGTAGTCCAAGCCAGCTCTGCCGAGGAAGCCAGTGTGAAATCCACTTCCATTGTGTCTGCATTGCTTTGCATTACCAGTAAAATGCCGGTAAAAGCAAACGTTTACCTAGTGGCTTAGTGTGGGTTGATAAGCCAGATGGATTTAAAGAGTGAGTAATGTTAGGGAGAGAGGAGTAGCTGTGTCGCTACCCCAGTGCCTCCTCCACCACGCTGCCGTGGGGAAGGGGGCAGGGTGTGTGGGTGAAGATGAAGGGAACACTGGTTTTGGGGAGTCAAATGCCCATATCTTTCAAGATGTGCATGGGAAACAAATTAATGTTGTGTTTGTTGTAGCCAGGACTGTGTGAACCACTGCACAGTCAGTGTGTAGGGAAGTGCCCCTCACCCCCTTCCCTGGGTTTGCCCCGTGTGTGGTAAACAGTGACTCTCTCATAACCCCCTCACCCCTGCTCCTCAACTATTCAACTCCCCTGCCTCACCCATCCAACTCTCAGCGCCACCCCAACTGTAGGTACTTTTTCCCTCCAAGCCCACGATGTCAGCGATGGCACAGGGTGTGCCGGGTTCACGGGAACTTCCACTGCAGGGACAGTGCCGTGGAGTTCCACCACGAGGCAGCTGTCAGGTGTGCCACTGGCAGTGTGTACTCAGTTCCTCAAGCTTCAACATCCGTGAGCATGGTGGATGTCTGGGCACCTGGAGGGCTCCAGGTGGGAACAACCAACAGCCCCTCCCAGCAGACAGAGAGTGACTGGGATCTGCAATCAAACTGGCATCCACCAGGACGTTCCTTCCCTTAGGGCAGCTCTCCTCGGACTGCTAGCGATGGAGCTCCTGCAAGCAAAAGATCCTGGCACAACCTGCTGCTGTTTGGGTGGGCTCACGTTGAGGCAGAGGGTCATTGCGGTAAACACAATGATTTACAGTAGGATTTGGTTTGTAGCTAATATTTATCCTTTATTGAGGTGGGATGTGGAAGGGCTGGAGCGTAAAGTATTTAAGTTCATCTGGGCTAATGGTAGACATTGGTTACGGACGGAAGGATATAGTTAGGAAGGAAATATTATTAGGGGGATGGGTCTGATTTGGCTGGAGAAGAGGTTGATGTGCATGTATGTGAAACGTTGTGTGATGAGGAGGGAGGGGATGGAGGGATCGGGGTGGAGGGAGTGTTGAGAGATTTGGGTGAATGGTGGGAGGGGAGGGATCTGGTACAGTGCAGGGATTGGCTGCGCAATATGATGGTCATAAAGGAACCGCAAAATTTAAAAGTAGCTGTGCTTATGAGGTTAGGAGGTGGGGTGGGGTGCTGGAGGGGAGGCTATATATCCAGTTTATGACTGGAAAGGAATTTGGGGGTTTCGGGAATTACGTTTATCGGGAAGGGATCGTGAGCTGATGTATAGGTTTCTACATGGGGCGGTTGCAGCAAGGGAGATTTTATTTCGAATGGGGTGTGTGAAAGATGGGGGTTGTGAGAGGTGTGGCAAGCCGGAGACCGTCTTGCATGCCATATATTTTTGTGAAGCATTGGAAGGGGTAAGGTGGTGGATGGGATGGGTTTTGAGGAAATTGGGGGGAGGGGGAGTACCTTTGTTAACCCCTTTCAGGGTCCAAGGGGGTCTCCAAACTCGTTCTCAGGGTCCAAGAATTTAAAAAAAAAAATATTTCTTATGAAATGATGGAGAATCTTTTTCCGATCCTAACGCCACAAAAATTATGAAATTTGATCGAAAACTAACGGAATTATGCTTTCGCGAAGTTATCGGTATGGATGACATTTACGCATCGGCGATTTCGCCCACTTTGAGACCTATTTTCGGCAAATTCCAGTGTTTCAGTCTACTAAAATTATAACTATTTCGCTAGAACTCCATTCCTTCTATCGATTGAGTACAAGAAACCGCCTATTTACCAATTACAACTACCCAAACTAGTGGTCAGAAAATGGCAATTTGGCCAATTTCACACAAATTTCAAACGATGCCAATTTCAAAATAGGGTCCAGAATAATCACGGCAGACATTCCTGGCACTAAAATAACATCTTCTCTGTTCATTAGTCACGTTTTCAGGCCCCTCTTACATTACTTTTGCTTATCATTTTGAATTTTTATTCTCACAAAATATTAGAAGATTTACTGTTATGTATACAACTGCATCATTGTAAAAATGGTATAAACAATATCAGAACACTTTTGCATGAATATTAGACTCGCCAGTTGATGTATATTGGACGCATGGTGGGATTTGTTTACTCTTGAACATCGTCAAAAATCGAACATTTTCGCTACTTTGAGCTCAATTTCAAGGTACTTGTCATTGTTAAACTAATCAAAATCATCTCTATTTCTGTAACATGTATTCCATTCTATCAAATGAGACCAAGAAAACGAGAATACATCAATAAATACCATACGAAAATAGACTGCAAAGTCACTGTTTTATACCAAAAATACGGTCAGAGTTTTTTTTTCCTCATTACGCACTGTGTGGTGCAGGAATTTTTTTAATACTGCGCACACTGACCGCACAGACCCATTCTATCACATCTAGGCCTAGCAGCTTGTTTCTGCTTGATTTGAGGGCGCTAAAATTTAGGCGTACTAGTACGTCAATAACCCTGAAAGGGTTAAGGGCAATTTTCTTGGATTTGGGGGGGGTGTGTCATAGGGACAAAAAGGGTTTAATGTACTGCATGGTGGATTTTGTTTGTGTGTCTTGGAAATTGAGAGAGGTGGGCATTCGGGAAAGAATAAAGGCGGTGGCGGCTCATATATATCGAACCAAGTGTCGGAATCGTTTGCTATATGGGAAGGGTTGGGATTCTGTATTTTCGGAGGATTACAGATCATTAAGTGTCAAGGGGCTATTGAGAGGTTTGGAGGATTTGAGTGGGCTTGACCTGTAGGGTTGGGGAATAGGGAAAGGATGTGTTTGTTTTAGGAGATAGGGACGTGTGATTGGAGAAAGGGGGAGGGAAGATGGGGGGTATTATTTTATTATTTTCTTTGGGTGACGGTTGACATTCTATGTTGTGACAAGTGACGTTGGGGTTTTGGGTAGTGGATGAGATGAATGAAGGGGTGGAGTGGATGTTGGTGAGGTTGGTAAGGTGGGGGGGAGTCAGGGGTTGTACATGGGTTTGGCTGGTCCTCTGAAGCCGGGGAGGGAGGGAGTGTGTTTGGGTGGTAACTGGTGTGAATGTGTTGGGGTTGGTTTGTACTTACCAGTAGATGGTAAGGGTAACTGAAACATGTTGTGGTTACTGTGAATTTCGATTTGTAATTTACTTTTGTATATACTCTGTGGCAGGTTGATGGCATTCTGATAGGACATCAGGTATGCACCACACTTGTTGTAGGTCATGAATTTACACATGTATAAGTGTAATTAGTATTAATACAACTTATAAAGTTAAAAGTAATAGATGCTAATTGTGTTTGTATTCATTTTTACATAATTGTGTGTATAGAGGTTTGTTGTGGCTATGAAAGCAAAAATTTGTGGTTAGGTGTGAAGTTATTAGGATACTTTTGTTAAATGTAATCTCATGCACATAGAGCTTACAGTTTATAAGGTTAATGCAAATTGTTAGGTGGAGAGGGGGGTCTCTTATTGGGATTTGTGGCATAGGTAGGATGCATGTCCTTAATGATTTGTAAGGACGATTCATATCTGTTTATGGTAAAAATATTACTAGGAATTATATCGGTGTCGGGTCTCGGCACTGGGTGTACCTTTTGTTGTATGTTAATTTTATCACCTTGCACGAAGTTTGTATTGAGCTGTTGTTTGTGACATAGCATTTATTTCCATTGATGTTGGAAAGGTTACTCACTGTTAATGTTCTTTGCGTTTATACACATTTGATTGTTTTGAGTTTGTATATGTATTACATGTACCGAAAAACTAATAAAATGTAAAAAAAAAACACTGCTGACATTGATGAGGTCTGCTCTTTATATGAACAATTTTTTCATTATGCTGAGAAACTAAGCCAGATTCCAGGACTTCTATAATGGATCAGTCCTTGTATAAACTTAATATTTTTAGCTGGAATATTGCATCACTTAGAAAAAGACTTCCTGACCTTCATCATAAAGTAACTACCGAACCCATTGATATTGTGTGTCTACAAGAGTGCAGAGTCCCTGAAAAATCCCAGCCCCCTAAATTGCCATCATTTGTTGCATATAACCTCAAATCTACTAACTCTTGTGTTCTATATATTAAAAAATCACTTCCCCATCAACTTCTCACACATAAGAAAACAGAGGGACTGCAATACCATGGTGTTAGGATTTATATTGGGAACTCTGCTCTCAACATATTTAATTTGTATGCTCCTGCTGATAAGTTCAATTACTTGGAGCTCCCAACTTGTGCTCAGTCTGAGCCTACTCTTATAATTGGAGATTATAATGCAAGACACAAAAGCATTGGAAGCTCACAGTTTGGTAATCGTAATGGTAACCAACTGCTGTCACTGTTAAACAGTCATGATAATGTGCAAATTGTAGGTGACCTTGAACCCACACATATCTATGGAGGCATCCTTGATCTGTGTCTTGGCTTCAACATTACTTCTGCCAGCTGTGAGTCTACCATTGTATCAGATATATCATCAGACCATTTCCCAAGGCTAACCTCACTAGAAATAGGTAATACTATCCTTCCTGGTGGAATATTCAAACGGAAACGTTTTAATGTTCCCCCTGATCAACATGAGGACTTTGTTGCACATGTGACTGATTGGTATAATTCCTATGAGTGTTCCTCTGTTGAGACCTTTAACAATGACCTTGTGAGCAGTATTCAGAACTACTTAGAGCCGCCTCAAAAACCTCCTGAACTGTTAACCCAACCAACTTCCATAACAATCATACCTCCTATAATAACCATACTTATTACAATGATCTTAAACTTCGAACACTGAAACGTACTGCTCGCAGAATAGGCCTAGCCTATAGAAAACATCGTACCCTGGAATGCTGAGACTCTTTCAAACTGCCCTTGCTGCTGCCAGAGAGCGTATGACAGAGCTGCGGCAAACTGACTGGGAAAAATTTGTCAATGGTCTCAATGCTCACACCCCACTTAGCCGAGCATGGAGGGATATAAATAGAATTAAGGGTAACAGAACCGGTCAGATTGCACACCCTCATCCCTTACATAGGGCGAATGAGCTAGTCAGTGCTTGGGCTGTTACATCAAGCTATGAAAATCTTCCCAGTACCACACAGGCGAAATTAAATGACAAATATGATGCTAGGGAGAGACTTGTTTGTTT